>JAPWTK010000531.1:252500-292100 GCA_029963805.1 Aromia moschata | reverse complement strand
AAAAAGGTCAAGATAATACATGTATATATTATTTATATTATTTGTCATCATACTAATGTTCATTTGGCCAGTAATAAGTTTTAATTTTTTTGTACTTGCAAACAAGTAGTGTTAAAAATATTTAAAAAGGCGTCAGAACAATTTTTTTTATATTTAAAACCAGAGTTTACTAAGATGCCGCGTAATGTTTCTAGATATTTATAATTATAATCAGGGTAATCATGTAATTTTTGTTGAATTAATTCCAAAGTCGGGACTTTGTTTTCTTTATACGTATCATAAATTATTCGCCTAATTACTTCCCGCGTCGCCTCGTCGACATTTTTGTATTTTTGCTTTTTTTGATTTCGTAATTCAGAGTGATCTATCACAGTCCCAGCTTTAACAACGCGATAAATTGTGGATATTGAAATTTTAGTTAATTTATTAATTCGATTAATAATTTCAGTATCAATCATTTTCACATTTTACGCCTCAATATATGTTTAAAATAATACGCTAAATTCGACAATGTAAGACCGTTTCAACATTTTCGCTGGTTATATCTGAAGCTACGTTATTTTCATCCGTTTCGAAAGGCCTCCAGAAAGCCATGTTTATGAAAGAGGTATTGATTAAAGATAATATAAACTTATATATTATAATATATAAATTTATATATAGTATAATTTAAACCTTTTAAAAACCCACTTCGCCGTTATTGTACACGCACAGAATATAAAGCGACCAAAACACTCACAAACACATCGGTTTTTTGTATAGAGTCGGTCAAAGATAGCGTGGTTATAACCGGTGTTTTACCGCCAACGTAAATCAACTGGGTCGGCTTTATGTGGTGTCTCGTGATGTGTTTCCCCTACCAGGGTGGCGACAATGACCAATGAACTGTAGATTCCACCCATTTCTGGAGTGACAGGAGCTCGTCAAACAAACGTTGAGTCCGATACGGTCTATAAGGGTAAGGATCAGTATAGAAACGCGTATTTAGTTCCATACAAAGTGTTAGTAAACTGATATATCCTTATCCTACCTCGTATAAGTACCTATTTTCAATTTAGAATGGAAATTCTGTACAAAAAGGCAGTCGCAATACATTGTAGTTTAATAACGTTAGTGGCAGAGGTTGTAAGCGATGCAGTATACTATAATATTCAACAGTTGACAGTCGAGAGTGTGAAAACAAATACGATTCTAGAAGAGCCTTTTATATCCATTTGGTATTAGTGACATTTGTGAGATAGTTGGAGTTTTGTATGTTAGATTGATATTTATCATTACACTACAGCATTCACCTTTGTTTTTACGAGGAGAATGTTCATTTTTTGGTTAATTTTTAACAATATACATTTCTGATACCTCACATGTGTCCTAAAACTCATGCCATTGAGAGTTGCGTCACTCAAGATAGGACTAAGTGGAAGGTTCAGGTAACCACATAAGATGACTTTCCAAAACTACGTTATGATATTTTTATTTCATGGATAGAAATGTAAACTTATATCCCATCATCAGGGCAGTCACAAATTGAAATCGCACGTTACAGTAGTCTGTTATTGTCACCATGAACTTATTTTGTTTTGCAAAATCTTTATCTCAAAATATTTTAATCATTAAAATTTAATTTAAAAAAATGCGTAATTGACAGGACAGGCAGCTTAAAATGATATTCATAATATTGATGAAATAAGAATAGAAATTCCACTGACATTCACCATCATGCATCAGGCTAAATTTCACGATTTGAATAAGGCCTTTATTAAAACCTCCAAAGTAATGATTAAATAAATAATGTGTACTGATTGATAATTTAAATCTAATTCGTAGTTGGTACACACGACTAGAATAAATTTTTGAAATATAAAAACTAAATAGAAATAGGGAACTTTAGAATTACTTGTATTTTTATAATACGGTTTGCAGACTTTTGCAATTTAAAATTAAGGGAAGAAATGACAATAAGGAACAGTAACGATATTTTTTTATCATTTCTAAATTTTGCACTCTAATTTGATGATTAGTCATAGTTGGTGAGCACCTTTCCAGTATTGAATACTTTGCCAAATCTCATTTTGACAACTTCTACAAAGAGGTGCTTCATTTAGTTTCATATCAGGGTGTCTCTTTAAACAAGTCAGTAAGAATCATACACGTATGAATGTTATGCTCTCCGCATTTAACTACACGTGCAAATCTGTACCAAAGACATCCAGTTTATTCGAAAATGGTTACTAGGTTAACTTCGTTTTTTTTTGGCATTAAATTTATAAGTACGAGGTGTGTAAATTAAGTAATGAGACTGACAACGTAGCGCCCGATCTAGCAACACTGCGAAGACGGGACCTGGAAGGGCGGTAGGTTAACATGTAATGCACGTTCAGTACAAGTTTGAACTTGTTAGAGTCATTTGTTTGTTCTTTGTGACCGTTTTGCTTCAGACTTTTGGCCACAGCGCAACGGGAACTTTTGCAAAATTTCAACACGCCTACGGAGACTGTTTTTCCGGTGCCCAGGTTTTCTCGTGTTAAGGCATTAGAAGGAAGAGAGGATTGAAGAGAACCACAGCGGTGCTTTCATCTTCAAGAACCGATGAAAATGTCGATAGAATATGGGATCTTGTGCGTTCAGATCGCTGTTCACCAGATTTTGACTAACGAATAACGAACAATGAGAAAAATCTGCGCAAAAATGATTGCAAAAAACCTTTCGCAGGAACAAAAGGACATTAGGAGAGAATGTAGTCTTGACTTCTTGGAATCGATTGACAATGATCTCCATTTTGTGGAACGTGTCATTACTGGTGATGAGACTTGGGTGTTTGAGTACAACCCTGAAACAAAGCGCCAAAGCACACTCAAGCCCTCCAAGACCCAGAAAAGCAAGAATAAGCACGTCGAAGATCAAATGCATGCTGATTTGCTATTGTGATAGCCAAGGAATATTCCACAAAGAGTTTGTGCCTTCAGGTCAAACAGTAAATCAACACTTTTACAGAGAGGTTCTTGAAAAACTTCGAAAAAGGGTCATGCGTGTGAGGCCAAACATCAAGAACAAGATGTTGCATCACAACAATGCGCTTTGTCACACAGGCATTTCAGTAAACAAGTTTTTAGCTAGTAAAAACATTCCTGTGGCTCCTCAGCCTCCTTACTCGACCGACTTGAGTCCTTCTGACTTTTTTCTCTTCCCGAGATTGAAAAATCACTTCAAGGGACGTCATTTTGGGACTCTAGAAAACATTCAAACGGCTGTAACCGACAAGCTGAAGGCTATTCCAGTATACGAGTTTCAGCACTGCTATGAGGAATGGAAGAACCGTCTCCAGCCCTGTGTGGTTTCCCAAGGAAATTATTTTGAAGGAGACAATATTGAATTGTAATTCTATACGAATAAAAAAAAATTAAAAAAAACTCTCTCATTACTTAATTTACACACAATTTACATTTTTATAATGTGCTTAATGTGTGCCTACGAAAATCAAGTAACACAATTTGCAATGCAGAATCTTATTTAACGATATAATACAATTACATGCTTATATATGTCAGATTATAGGGATATGATAATGTATGTTTATTACTGTTAGGTATATTTAAAACTTGATTCAAGAAACAAAGGTCATCCACGGTACATCAATCTTCTCATTACCACTCTACAAGGATGAAAAAATTATAATTATTACCCATACTAGACATTTAAATATGTATGTATGTGATAAAAGCGCATTTCCATTAATTATACCGATGTAACTCTACCAGATACGTTGAATCAGTGAGTAAGCCGCTGACGTCTGCCTACTCGTCTGACAACTAAATATGATGGATTCTTCGGAAGAATATCACGTTGCTTTCAGACACTTCAGATTAGGTCGGTTTTTGATTTTGATTGAACGTGTCTACTGTTCCGGTGTTGGTTTAGTGGCGACTTAGGTGTAGTGGTTTAGTACATACATTTTATAATTTAACAAGTATGATCCAAATTCTTGTTGTTTCAAAGTACTGTATTTAGTTCAATACTCAGCTTCAATCAAAACTTTTATTTGAGCAAAATGTTTCGTCTTGATGATTGCAGAACTGATAGGCCAGGCCCGTTTTCAAAAATACCTCGTAAAAATACAGCACGAACATATACTTAAAAAATCGGAAAAATTCCGTAGAACTGAATAAACTACTTTTCCCGAGCTGAATTTCGCCGCCTAATATTCAAAATGGGGTCCAAAGTTGGCCTTTTTTTTGTTTAAAAAAAAGGTATGCGTAATACAAAAAAAAGTTTCAAATAAACAGTTGTAGAACTTATTAAAACAAACAATATAAGCCTAATCCGATAATAATGTAATAAATAAATAAATACATTTTGCAAAAAAAAAAAAGCTAAAAACCGCGATTTTAGCATTTTGCTTGTAAACTTGGGGAATGTATAGTCTTCGATAAGTAGAATAAGCTGATATTTTGAACATTGCAAAATTCCTAATAGTTTTTGCAAAAATCGCATTTTTCGCAGAAAAATGCTTTCACAAAAATTCATACACAAATGCACTTAGAGAGTTCAGTTAGGGCTTAAAATTTTCTTCAAGACTTGTACTTTCGTGTACAAATAAAGCGCGAATCGTAATATGATTGTTAATATGCTAAAATAACTGCGCAAAAATTGTCATTTTTTTTTACCGAAAAAATGTAATTTTTTCAAAAAGTTTAAATTATATCGAAATGGCGTTATTGCCGTTCGATAGCTATTTTTTTTTCAAAATAAAAAAAAACTACCCTACGACCTTCTGGAGCTGAGAATTTTTTTTTTCGAAAAATCGCCACTGTCTCATTTCTTAATATTAATGGCTGAAATTTGCACAGATCGTAGTTATATACTTGTATTTTCATATAAATATAATTTTATGGCAGTCAGTGTCATTCCCTGATCTGTAGACTACATCGTATTGGCGCGTCTATAAAAAATGCTGCCCGTTCGTTTATGCGTGTGGTTGTCGTATAGAAAGACTCCGATTCTCTAACTGTATACGCCGTGTCTGCGTCTCTCTCTTTCAGCTCGGGAAAAGTAGTTTATTCAATTCTACGCAGTTTTTTCCGATTTTGTATGTATATTTTCGTGCTGTAACTAATTAATTCCGGTACGTAAAAATGTATTGGCCTATGACGGTTAAAAAAACGGTATACAAAATTTCTAGGCAAATAATAAGTAGCTATTAATAAGTATAGATATAAGAATAGTGCGTGTAGTAGATAAGAATGGTGTATTTTTTTTTATTTTTATGTTTCACACTATTCATGTGACGACTACAATCGCATTTGTGTCATACAGCAGTTTCTCCTTACATACTCTACACATTATGGCAGCACCATCATAAAATAAATCTTCGAAATCACCGATTAATTTATTAACTTTGTCAGCAAGTGGTAGTTTTTTAGGCGTTTGCACGTGTGACATTTTATTATTAACGTAATACCGACGCCAATGAAGTAAATAACTCGAACACGCTAATAATAATGTTAGAGTTTGCCAGACGGTCGGGCGAAACAACGGCATCCATATATTTCAGTTAAACTCCCAATATTCAGAGAATGAAAGAACACTTATTTCTTGTTAACAGCTTTATCAAAATTTAATAATTGAACAGCATAAAATATTTAAAAACACCCTCAAGAAATTGAATAATATAATTATATTTTTAATCCCCCCCCCAGACTGATTATCTAGCTGCGTCACTGCTAAGAGAAAAGCTTAATAAATGGTCAATTAAAAATTGCTATTTTATAAAGAAAAGAAGGATATGACATGTTCATTCCAGAGTTTAAGACACCTTCCAAAACTCGCGGCAGTAATTTTCAAATTCTTCTTTTTTTAAGGAATCGTGAAGGCGATCGCCTGTGGCCTCCCCAGGTCGAATGGCGTCGTGACACGCGTTCTTTATTTAGGCACCCCTCTAATCTTAAACCCCGTTATTGAAATATATTGGAGGAAAGAGAAAATCTATCGTGTGCAACGAGATGGGTGGACCACTCCTGGGATACACAGAGATGGAAAAGAGAGAAACGACGCTCTACGCTACACGTCTTGTTGATCTTTATCGACGTATTTATTTAATCACATCTTGAAGTGTTTACCTCCTATATCATTTGATTTGAAAACGTGCTTCACTACTATAGGTTCTTTTTACCTTTTTAGGAAGTTTAAAATATCATGTCTATTAAATATAAGTCATCGTATTGAGACAGCCTAAAGGATACGTTATAAATCAACAAATTAAAGGTTTTTTCATTCATAATCAGGTCAGAAATATTATTGTACATTAAACTCTAAATTTTGAAGTACATATTGACATGTGTAACTCATAAGTCACTGCATACGTTATGGATATCATTCTAAAAATGTATACATAATTCTTTATTTAACATTAGGAATTTCTTGTATTATTTTTGCTCCATTATAATATGATATGTTTCAATATATTTGTCGCCTAAAAGTGATCGTATATTGATTTTATATTCATTATGTACTCATAATTAGACAAAGCCAACTTAAAAAATAAGTACAGTACACGGTGATCCATTTATCACAGGAAGGAATGAAGTTTATCTCAGAAATTAGAGATAAATTATTTTTTGTGAAAGGTAAATAAATCACTTTTACTTACCTTCACTCAAAATTAACGCAAAAATAAAAAATACGTCTTAACGACGCAAAGCGTGGCGACACCTCATGAAAAATTAAGTAACATCCTTTTTTACTTTACCATTACAAAGGTATATTAATTATTAGTTATTTTTCTATTTAACATTTTTTTATAACTTCAATATTTCAAAAGTTATGGTCGATTTAATACTGAGTGCCCTATCTGTGTTTCTCGTAAACTGCTAGCTAAATTAATATAATTTCTATATAAGAGTATGTCAATATACCTGCTTGTTTTTACTTAATTATAACGGGAATAAAAAATATAGCTTAATGATACTAAGCGTCGGACCAATATACCTACCTGTTTTTATAACTTCGAAAAAAAAATGTTTTTGATTGCATTTATTTTGTATATATATATTATTTTCATATTTTCATTAGTTCAAACGTTATGGCCGATTTCCCGGTGGAATCCTCTATAGTAAATATGTGTCCAACATTTAAAATTGCATTTTTCTCAATTTAAACAGAATCACACCCTCGTTCTTCCCGTTAGCTCCTCATTTGTTACAGGTCAAGCTAATATAGTATAAGTCTGTTTAAAAACATGTCGTGTCACCTCCCGTAATACGACGTTAGTCATCTATCTCTCGCATTAAATATTTCAGCAGGTCTCTAGCGGTATCATCACCACCTCGAGGTGTACTACCGGCGAAAATATGGAGGAAAAACACATTAGACTTGATTAGTCAATTCTTTAGGGGTCCTAACTGCCCATATTCTGTCTGGTGGAGCGTTACTCAGCCATACATAATTCCCTAATCGTAAGAAGGGGGGAAAACTCTAATTTATTATTTCCACGACTGCTAAAATATTTATCGTGGAAACGCAATCCCGTTCCTCTATGAGGCATAGCCCTGCGGACCAGCGGAGTTTTTCCTCTCTCATGAGGTCTAGAAGAGGGCGTCGCGCATTTGGACGACTTTAAAATGGCGGTACTGAACTGAAACATATGACGTAGCGCGGGGACATTCATCCTAATTTCGAGTCTGATACGTATTTTCCAATCACGCTCGCCGAAAGCAGACAATCCTCACTCCCGCTTTTTTCGACCGACGGAATTTAATTTTGCATTTATTGATGTGAAATATTTTTTGTGTTGCCTTATTCGCAGCCGGAAGTTTTTCCCGCAAAACGGCAGTTTCGCCATTGTTCGTTTTCGCTAGCGTAACCGTAATTTTTCAATTACACGCCTGTGAATTATATGTACATATATGTGATTCTCCGATAAAAGGGAAAATAATGCGCAGCTGCCTACAATAGGTTTTTATAATTAAATGTAGGTACTGTAATATTGAAAATATGGGAAATTGAAAATTATGATAATATGATTAATATTAGGTTTAATCAATTATCCATAAACATGTGTAAATATACTAAACTAGACTAAATAGGTACTATTATTGGAAACAGAACAACACGTAACATTTACACCGTTCATTGTGTAAGTTTTATGCTATTGTGTAGTTAAATAAAAAAAATAGAATTATGTAGGCAAATATGCTTAGTATTTATTAACACGAGGTATGTAAATTCAGTGACACTGCATCTCCGATTCAACACTGCGGAGACTTCAGTACAAGTTTGAACTTGTTAGCATTTGTTGTTCTTTGTGACTGTTTTCGTAAATTGTTTTTTTTTTTAGTGAGTTTTAAAAATGAGTGATATCAAGTTTTGCTTCACACTTGGACACAGCGCAACGGATACTTTTGCAAAACTTCAACACGCCTACGAAGACAGTTTTTTCAAGAGCCCAGGTTTCTCGGTGGTTTAAGGCATCCTCAGAAGAAAGAGAGTCGATTGAATATGAACCACGCAGCGGAAGGCCTTCATCTTCAAGAACCGATAAAAATGTAGATAGAATACGGAATCTTGTGCGTTCAGATTGTCGGTTGATGACAAAAATGATCGGGGAAGAGGTAAATTTGAATCACACCACTGTTCATCACATTTTGACTAACGAATTGGGGATGAGAAAAGTCTGCACAAAAATGGTTTCAAAAAACCTTTCGCAGGAACAAAAGGACATCAGGAGAGATTTTTTGGAATTGATTGAAAATTATTTTTGATGATGATTCCCAAAAATGATTCCCTATTTTATGGAATTTGTCAGTACCTACTAGTGATGAGACTTGGGTGTTTGAGTACGATCCGGAAACTAAGCGCCAAAATATGGAATGGCATATTTCAAGCTCTCCAAGACCTAAAAAAGCAAGAATGAGCAAGTCGAAGATCAAATGGATGCTGATTTGCTTTTTTGATAGCCGGGTTAATGTAATAGTTAGTTGTCCACAAAGTGTTTATGCCTCCAGGTGAAACAGTAAATCAACACTTTTACAGAGGGGTTCCATGTGAGACCAAACATTAAGAACAACTGGATGTTGCATCACGACAAGCGCCTTGACACACCAATTCAGTAAACGAGTTTTTAGCCAGTAAAAACATTCCTTTTGCTCCTCAGCCTCTTTATTAGCCTGACTTGAGTCCTTGTGACTTATTTCTCTTCCACAGATTGAAAAATCACCTCAAGGGAAGTCATTTTGGAACAATAGAAAATATTCCAACGGCTGTAACCGACCAGCTGAAAGATATTCCAATAGGTTCGTTCCAGCACTGCTATGATGAATGGAAGAACCGTCTCCAGCGCTATGTGGCTTCCCAAGGAAGTTATTTTGAAGGAGACAATACTGAATTGTAATTCTATTCGGCTCATTACTTAATTTACACACCTCGTATATGCTTATCACAATATTTTTATCACAAGTTTTGAACACAGAAGATCTACAAATTTTCCATATGAGGGGCCTAGTTCCAAAGTATAAAATCTCTCATTTTCAACGAATTAGATATATAGGCTCTTCAAACTATTTTTTAGCGCTGAACTCGAATAAACCATCATTTCATACCAAAGCCGTCAATCTGTAGTGTTGTCGGGTATAGAAAGGCTTATTTCCATACTATACAATCTTCCATAATAATTTAGTTCCAAACCGTACTAACTTTTATGAAATGGCATTGGCGCAAAATATTCATACAGTGAGACAACAAAGCTCTCCGTATGAATATTTTATTTTTATTTTACACAGCGGAATTTTCCACAGAGCGCTTTAGAGAGGTTTGATAAGTTTGGAATTCCCGAGTGGAGATTTTCCCTTTTCGAAAACACCGAATGTAATTCAAGTACATTGCGAACTGGCTATGCACTTGTTTCATCTGGATAAATAAACAAATTATCTGTGACGAACTGTTTTCTTTTGTGTACCAAGTGTTGTATAATTAACTGATTAAAGTCCTATTAAATCATAAAATAAAAACGATAATCAATTGAAAAGGACAAATGAATTTTTTTACAGTCCACTATGTAAAACTGATATTTTGACACAAGTCCTTGCAGTGAGAGGGAAAAAACTCGCCTTGACTGCAGTGTAAAATCCAAGATAATAGGAACCTAAGGAGATGAAAGTCAACCTGATTATAAAACGTATGTGGCAGGTTTAGCTGAAACTCCAACGAGTTGTTTAGAAATACTCGTATCGTTAATAATGTGAAAATAGCCATGATGATTTCCAAACACAATTAAGAGTGGGTGGTCTCTGGAGATGGAGAATAATAACAAGAAGAATATTTTTCATGTTGTTCGACCATTGCTCTAGCCGTTGACCTTGAAGTTCTTTTTTTTAAATTTAAACCGATAATAAAACCGATTTTACAAAGTGATTTAGTTGCAAAGCCTCAATTACATTTTAACAAAAAGCCTCAAATTACAGTTAAAAATCAAGTTAAAGGGTTCGAAATACATTTTTAAGCATAAAGCACTAAAGCCCTACATCTTTGTCAGAATAGTTTTTGGAACGTAAATACAGTAGTCTCTTATTTCAAATGTGTAAAACTCTCTGTGCTCTATAAAACTAATATTTGTGTAAGCCCCCCGCTGGAATTGGGTAAACCGCCCCTCACCCCTGTCTTTTTTGTATGAATTTGTCCTTTTTTACAACTGGCCGATTCTGGCTTTACACAAACTGTGTAGTATGAAACTTAATTATTTAAATTCTCTTAGACATGGAAAGAGAGGAGATAAACTTCCAATAACTGCAGGAAATAATCAAAGGGAAAAGTATATAATATGGAGTTTGGCTACAACTACAACGAGTTATTTATGAATGTCGTCAATAAAGTGAATATACATATATAGACTTGATGATTTCTAATGTTCATTAGAAGGGGGTGGTCCTCGAACAAGAAGAAAATATTGCGAATTATATAATTAGGCATATTTCATGCGATTCAATATTCTCAGGATATCTGTAGGGGGTTTAAGATGCATTAAAGTGATTACTTTTTGGATTGCATATCCTGAAGCAAGATTAAAAATAAAAAAATATATTTTGAATTTTTTGGCTGAACAACTATTAGTCTAACTTCCTACTTGTTTTCAGTTTGTATTATTTCAGCCAATATCAATACTTTTACGCTGTTTCTCATAGTTCGACCCAATTACTGTCGCAGTGACTAGAGTTATTAAATCAATCTTTTCCCATCAAAATTCAAATTCGTAACGCGATACCACTCCCGGAGTGGCCCTAATTTAAATTTACTTAGTTAAAAGGTCGTCATTATCGATGAAATTTAAGCGTTTAACAGCGGCTTTCTCGCAAGACGAATGGAAGGTATTAAGTTTCAGTTTGATGGATCCGAGGACACGATAAATAATCTATTATTAAATGGAATAACACGCGGGACGAAGTCGGAAGACTGTCGAGGTTAATTTCGACTCGCCGAGTGGGTGGTCTAATTTTCTAAACGTTTTCTGTAGGTGTTCTCCGAGATGGTAATCATCTGTACATCGGGATTCTGCTTTTATTAACTTCGCTACCATTATGCGTTAGAAAACATCTAAGGTAAACAGTCTTTGATGAAATTCATTTATTTTCGTTTCGAGGAGAGGCTGTGTCCTTGAAGGTCACACGATTTTACTACATGAGAGTTTTCATGAGTCATTTGCTAATTCTCTGTACAACCGCTATTTTAGGTAATTTTTATTTTTACGTTTTTTGTAGACTACAAACATATTTCAGATTTATGAATGTATTATTACATGAATTTCAGGTATTATGACGAGTTCAGGCCTGAAGAAGTTTATGTTTTAATAAACGAAATGTTGGAAATAAGTTAGATCATATTTTTTTATTAGTTTTTAGGTGTATCTGCCATCATGTCGAATAATTGAATGATTTTTTTTGCTCCTTGTTCGGTCCCTAACAAATGTATTTATTTATAATAAGAAAATTAGGGATCATGGGTAATGACACTAATGACTATTCATATGTATTCACTTGCACTATTTATATTTAATTTGTTGCCACGGTTCACTGAACCGTAACATATGTCTTTGTTTATCAGAGCAAACAGTGGACTGGTGGGTATCGGACCATTGTCCTTATTCATACTACTGTTACACTTAATGATTTCTAAACTTTCAAAAGCATCCAATTGTCTACTGTTTGTTACATTTCTAATTAATTTTAAATTATTTATGTCTATCTTATTTTTACAAGCTTTTTCCGTTCTGCCATATTTCAAATGAGCCATATGTTCTTGAAATCTAGTCAAAATAGATCTTTTTGTTTGCAGAATATACTTTTGATCACAGTCTTTACAACGTATTTCGTATATTCCTGACTTTTCGTTGTCGATTTTGTCTTTGGGGTTACCCAAAAGTGTCTGTAGTTTATTTCTAGGATTATAAACCAAACTGATGTTAGTATTTTTAAAAAATTCTTCTAGTCGGCGGGTGAATTTAGGTTCATTGGTTAAATAACCTGAATGAAGGCTATATTATAAGGCTATAACCAAAATTGATCATACGGGTCATAAAGGTGATTCAGGTCATCAAAGTCATAAATGTCATAAAGTTGTAGAGGTTATATTTGTATATTATAATTGTATAGAGGTTATATTTGCATGTTATAATTGTATAGAGGTTTTATTTGAGGTTATATTTGTATAAAGTTGTAGAGGTTATATGGGTAATACAGATGATACAGGTCCTAGAGGTCATATGAGTCATAACAAATTGATCATTTTGTTACCAACAGTTTGATATCGTACACTCATATATATTCCTAAGCACTAAATGGCTTTGAAAGCAAAAACATTTCTGACCAAAGCGGCTGGAGTTTACGCTGACGACCAGATGGGCCACATTCCAGCTGATATTATATTATCAAACTGGAGCAAATGGAAATAAAGCGATTTTTTGATTCTGTGTTAAATCTGATATCTACAATTTTCGAGATTCAATAATGTTTTTGTTTTCAAATCCATATTTCATGTTCGTATTCCTAGGAATTTCATGTTTGATTGCGTTTTTCTTGATAATAATTCAGAATGATCAAGAGTGAATGATATTAAACTGTTCAATGAGTTAATGATATTAAACTGTTGGTAACAAAAACCATATTTTGTTTTGCTGTCAAATCACTGTTGTCAAAACACAATTATGAGGGTGAGTGACTTTCGAGAATTAGGCCGTATTTTACAGGGATTTGAAATATTAAGTACAACATACACCTAGTAAAAACTTCTTCAAATGTGGGACTACATAAAAAACAATTCTGGAAGAAATTACTGTGGTGTAAAGGAAGAGTTTGTTGTGCAAGGGATTTTATGTTTTTCAAAGTGGCTGTAGTATTCCAGATCAACGTGGATTATCTTATCGAACAAAGAACTCTGCAACGTGGATCCCGCGTCAGGTAGTCAGGGCGTCCCCTTGGCTCCAGAAACATATTGCCGATATCTTATTTCCTGCTCCGAGGACCGCCCGGACGATCCCCGATATACGCCCCGACCCCCCTCGTAAGATTCAATACCGAACTGCCCCGCCGAAATCCTATGAGCTCCTAAAGGAAACTGCAGATTATTTATGGCGGTGCGTGCGTGCCGCGAGGAGCCAGCGCCGCCGCCCGGAAAAACAAAAAGTCATCTAATCGCATCGCCCAAGGGAAATTACGACGGATTTAAATTTTGATTTGCGCTAATATGTTAACAGAGAGCGCACGAGTGGTTGGATAATTCTGGGCTCGATACGTTTCATCTCGAAGATGATGCCATAAATCTGGGGGATATACTGTCGGTCTAGGGACTACTCAGTGACTCAGCATCTGTCACAACAAGTCGGAAATTCACGGCAATCATTTCAAAAGATGTGGCAAAAAAAACAAATTATAGTTTGCAATGCCATTGTAGACAGATGTGAGTTTTTGTAGTGTTTTTGCGTAAATACCTATGTAGAAAACGTTATTTTTTTTAAATAAAATCATAAATCTTAAATATTTGTCCAATACAGGGTCAACGAGGTTTTTTTATTTATTTCTACGGGGTTAATTTTATAGATGAATAACCTATGATCATGTATCTAATATCTCATTTTTTCTTTTAATTGTTAAACGATTATAGATAAAAGGAAAGGCTAATTTCATATCCGAGGTGTGTAAATTATTAAGTAATGAGTTTTTTTTTTCAATTTTTTTATTCGAATAGAATTACAATTAAGTACTGTCTCCTTCAAAATAACTTCCTTGGGAAGCTACACAGCGCTGGAGACGGTTATTCCATTCCGCATAGCAGTGCTGGAACTCATATACCGGAATAGCCTTCAGCTTGTCGGTTACAGACATTTGAATGTGTTCTATGATCCCAAAATGACGTCCCTTGAGGTGATTTTTCAATTATGGGAAAAGAAGAAAGTCACAAGGACTCAAGTCAGACGAATAAGGAGGTTAAAAAAACCTCGTTTCCTGAAATGGCACAGATTTTTCTCACCCCCAATTCGTTAGTCAAAATCTGATGAACAGTAGTGTGATTCAAATTTAACTCTTTCCCGATCATTCTTGTCGTCAACCGACGATCTGAACGCACAAGATCAAATATTCTATCGACAGTTTCATCGATTCTTGAAGATGAAGGCCTTGTGCTGCGTGGTTCATCTTTAATCGAGTCTCTTCCTTCTGAGAATGCCTTAAACCGCCGAAAAACCTTGGATCTTGAAAAAACACTATATCCGTAGGCGTCATTAAGACAAGGGACTTTTTAAATATACAGGATGATTCATTTAAAATAATGTAATTTGTGAATCCGTACAGAGTGAGTAAGTATGTGGTCTATAAAATCGTTGTTTAATAAGAACCACTAGAAATCTAATGGTCAAGATTGTTTGGACCCTTTTTTGCCTCTTTTTAAAATGTTGACGAATCTATACGTTCTTCATATACTTCGTGCGTCAATAACTTCCTAACTTTAAACGGAATACCCTATACATTTTTAAACGTTTAGAAAAAGTGCATAATTTTGAGTCAAAATCACGTATCATAACCTAGACTTAAATCCAGCCGTTTCGGAGCGATTTGACATTGTTTAAACAATTTGACAAATGTCAGGGTTTGGAATAACTAACATAACTATTTTTGAATACTATGTTCCCATTATATTTTTCACATAGCATAAGAATCTTAAGGGCTACACTAGCTTTAATTAAAATAAATTTGAATTTATTTTAATTAAAATAATTATAGAATTTAATTTAATTTTTATTACATGTTAGGTGAGTATTAAAGGAAGAGTGGAGAAGCACTTGTGGGTCATCTTCCTGTAGTTCCTTTTGAAATGTAGTGTACAACTAACCATCCGGGTGTTTAACCAAATTCAATTCGACAGTCGTTGACTATTGCTCTTGCGTTTTATTTATTTTTTTTTTTTTGTCGAATAAAACACTTTTTTTCGTAACGTATCAGATAGAATGAGTACAGCAAACGAACTCGTAAACAGTCCGTATATTAACCCAGAATTAGCGCAAACGAATCCATTGTACATAAAATAAAACACATTTTATTTTTCGCAACTGCATTACGTTGAGAGCTGTGCATCCGAAACGATGCATCGGGAAACGAATCGAAAATGGCGGAATTATTAAATAAAGCCTAAATTAGGGTCGGCCGATGAGGTAGCCGCTGATTGTTTCCGAGAGACCTGGACGGCCGTAGAGGGCACTATTAATATTGTTATTAATAGAATGGCCCTCCAAGGACCTATCTGTTACTATAATGGGGTTTACGTGAAAAATTCTTTATTTATGGGGCAAGTCTAAACCCGGAATTATGCGCCTATTACACGTGTAAAATAGGCCCGAAGTACACGTACAGTAATTTAGCTGTAAAATGCTAGATTTAGTGGAAATTTGGAGAGGGAGCGAAAGTTTCACAGAAACAAAAAAACCCGTTAAATTCTAGTTTGTAATTTCAGTTCTTTGCAAAGACGTTCAAAATTCTAATGATTGTTCCCTGAACCTCAATTCATTCAATTACCTGTATATTCAGCTTCACTTTAAGTTACCTTAGAGAAAATTTACAAAAAAAAACACTTGTTCAATTTCTACATAAGTACAAAGTATTTCAACATATTTTGGTTATTACTGGATTGACCGGTGGGGAAACATATACAAGTAAATCCGCAGTAGCGGCGAAACAGGCAGACTTTAAAATAAATACGCGCGGTTCGCGTTTTGTCCAACATACGCCTATATAAATTCGGATATAAATTATTGTATATAATTTAATAATAGTGTTACTCTGTAGTTCATTTTGCTATTGTGTTTGTGTTAAAATAAATTGTTTTTTAAAAGCTTAATTTTTCACACCAAAACAAACCCGAGTTTGGATAAAACGTTACTTTATATAATATTGTTATTTACAATCAAACGTATGCAACATTGAGCTCCCATTGGAGATGAAACAAATATCAGAAATGTCCTGGCATTTCCTTGCTTTCCACTCGCCTCTCGTATTTGAAAATAAAAATATACGTGTTGCATTTTCATTTATATTGATATTTATCAATCAGTATATCTGGCTGCCTAGCAGTGATTCTTTTTCCTCTTTAACTCATCCCTCCTTCAATACATATACTGACACGCTCATGATAACACGTAAAGTGACTCCGAAATTGTTAAATTAAGTTTTCTGTGTGTATCCTCATATTCGAACTTATCAATTAAAACTTACTCAATGAGTATTGATCCCGTTACTTAAGCGTATTCAAGAGGAGACCGGCAGGCCAGCAGCCTGGAGAAAATCCAGCCCCCCCCCAAAAAAAAATTAGGTATCCTTTATTAGGTAGGTACCCTTAGGTAAATCTTAATCATACTTCTCGCCCTTACATTACGTAAACATACTAATTAGGGCATGTAGGATTCTGATTACATCCCTGGGACTATGTCAGTATATTTCGCAACTACAAGTGACCCTCGCTCAATTAAAAAAATTATCAGGTTCCTACATGTCCTCAATGTTTTCGTGTATATTTTCCCTTCTAATGCAAAATAGTTCGCTAATTCTGGAACCAGTAAAATACACTTTTATATTTTCAATACAAGTTTATATTTTCATTTTTATGACATAACATTGTAACAGAATTATATACGTTGCAGAAAAAATCAAATGTTTATTATTAAAATACTGCGTTCTTATGACGAAACTGATGAAATGACATGTGCTTTTCTCAAATCTGTCACATTGACGTATCGCTTTTTTGTTATTTACATATAATTTTGTGATTAAGGAGGGTGTAAAAATGTATAAATTGCTTTGCAATATAACTCATTATGACCACTAAACTGACTTTAGTGTTTATATCGTTGTAATTGGAATGAAGTGAGCAGTAAATTTAGATATTTAGTTATATAGGATGCTCTATTTGAAAAAAAATACATATTTGAGGGTGGTTTGTTAAGGGGGTACACCACCCCTGGCGCACTTTCGAAAAATCCAATATTTTTTTTTGCTTCTAATGTCCCTTAACATCGTAAAAATTACGTGGAAAAGTTTTATGAATGGGAGAAACCTGTAAGGGCTCGAATTTTGAATCTAGCGCGATCCCTTTCGCTGCTCTATGCGAGCGCAATCTAGGTACCGTTGTTGGTATCGAGAATTAGAGCATCTGTCCTTGTCTGATGAAGCAAAAAAGGCCAGGATCAATTCTAAATCACTAAGAAAAGAAAAGCAGGTGAAGGATGTCAATCTCGAAGGTCAATTGTATGGTGCAAGCAAACAAACTTTAAATGCGTTTTTCTCGAAACGTGAAATTTCAAGTCGGCCGAACCAATATCTCGAACAATTTTTATTCGATTGGCTTGAAATTTTAACTGAATATTCAAAACTAGTGTTTCTCCACAACAGTACGTAGGATTTTTTTGTTATATTGCACAGGTTAATTGTTATTAATCAATTTTTGGCGATTTTTTTTTCGTTTTTTTCGCTTTTTTCAACAAGCCAATTTCAAAAAATTAAAAAAAAAAATCTTTCTCTTTGAGCCGAACATCTTCCAAATTTTGGCTCATCACTCCTTTGGGGCCATGGACTTAAAATTGCCAAAAAATACAAAACACATACTTGTACAATAAATGTTTTTTTACCGAATTTCGATATCTTGTTTAGTTTCTTTGAAATAAAATCCCAATATTTGCTTGATTTTTCGGCTTCTAGGGTGGTGTACCCTCTTAAGGTTTGTAAAGGTCAACACGGATTTTAATCTGTAATCAGATGTGGCTTTTCGTGCCATGTGGTTTTTTTTTTTTTGTTGACGTTCCTATCATTTAAAATAACGGATATCGGCTGTTAACATCATTCAGGGACACCCGGTATAATACCAATGTGTTAAGTTAACACATTGACTGCGAGGCTGAAAATTCGTACGTTGGAGTTGACTGCGGTACATATCGCCGGGGTGTGGTAAATGAGTCTTAACTAGTGTGCGTTACATATCCTCGGGGATATGTAGTGCGTGTTTACTTTAAAGCCATCTCTGCAAGATGTGTTGAAGAACTTCACTTCATGATTGTTAAGCAGGAATCTTTTAGAGGACATCAAAATTGATATTGGATTCACGTCGTACATATCTCCGGGGACTAGAAGCGCACATTGATCTGTTAAAATATTTAACAATAAAATTCAAGTTTCACATTGAAATGTATATTGAAAAGAAAATATTATTGTACAAAAAGTAAAATGAAATCAAATAAGCAATATATAGATGCTAAACTACAAATATTTTAATCATGTTTTTCATTGAAACACTGAAGGCAAAATCCCGGCTTGTTTGGACATTCGTCACAATAGCTTATTATACTTCGAACTTTTTTTTGTGCTTCCCGGTTCGACATGGTTGACCGTAATTTCTGATAACATCCAGTATATGTAGAATGCAGGCTTTTACGGCTGTTGTCCAATGGTGAAGTTATTTCTTCCGGGTTTTGCCGCGGTCGTCTAAATTGACTTGACGTTTCGCTGATCATGCTGTCAGCTTCTTCAGAAGGTTTATAAGGACTGAAGACTAAAGAAAGAAGATTTCGAAAGTTTTTAGAAACCTTCTGAAGAAGCTGACAGCATGACCAGCGAAACGTCAAGTCAATTTAGACGACCGCGGCAAAAACCCGAAAGAAATAACTTCACCATCCAGTACATGGTTTTCTCTTCTTTCTTCCAACTAAATGGTCTCTTCTTTCAACTAAATAGGCTCCGCTGCAGACTGTGCAGTTAAGTCGTATGCAAGCTCAGACTTGTCAATACAGTACGCCGGGGATATGTGTTATGACGCGCACATAAGTAAATCCCGTATTAATCGTGTACGATACATATCTCTGGGGATATGTATAAAAATTAATGCTGTAATTAAGTCTAGTAACCATAAGGATCCGAACGCTATTTGTAGCATTAAAATCAGTTGAAGAATAACGTTTTCATGGCTAATGCACCTGCATGACATTTTGATATAATCGCTCCCGTCTTCCATAGCAAAACTCCTACATATCGCCGGAGATATGTAACGTAGTCAACGTGTTAATCTTACTATTACGTTTATAGTCAAAGTCTTATGGGCGTATTACTCTAACCACATAATTTGTAACAAGACAGATATACCAAACTTTTTATTTCGACCATATAAATGCAATTAGATTTCTTTTTGGACACTATTTGTAGGTACAAGATTTTCAAATAAAAACCGCTTACGCTAACAATGTATGTATTTATAAATATTGTCTCGCACTCGAAAATGCACCCTCAACGAAGTTTACTAAACAGCACAGAACAAACCGAACATTGTGCCCCAGTGATCGGAGCTGTCCGAAACACACAAAGCCCCCTTTTTTCGCGGAAATCGCGAGATTTAATAACGTTAAATATCCATCAATCACCGCCGGAAAAAGGGAACCGGTGCCCATATTTCCGTCTACAATTAATATTTTTTAAAGGCAGGCCCATTATACGTCCCCGTCGGTGGACGGCCTTTGTGGAAGTAATTTCCTTGGCTCGATCAAAGGAAGAATTAGCCGCCTGTAAGTTTTATCAATAACCGGGTTTAGGGGAATCGGGGGGAAACATCAAAACTGGATATTCGAAAGAGTGGTCGCGACCCCGGGGCCGTCCGAATGAAGGGTGCGAATGCGTGTCCGGCCTTATTCAGATATCCGCCCCGGCTTACGGAATGTAGGCGAACAGCGGTCCCAAATACGAGGAACCATTCAGTCACGTCCAATTATGGGAGTTTCAGAAGAAATCTAATACCGTGTAAACAATAACTGACCACTTTAGAATGCTCTGGACGAAATGTTTAAAAAATTCTCGTTCTCAAATTCTCACATTCAGCCCCAAAGGCATCCATACGCTCCAGCTCAACTCCAAATATTCAGAAAATTAAAGAATACTTAATTCTTTTTAACACTGTCAGAATTTAATAATTGGACAATATAAAATGTTTAAAAAAATTCGAATTACGTTGACGTTGACTGTTGCGGTACATATCGCCGGGGGCGGTAAATGAGTCTTAACTAGTGTGCGTTATATATCTTCGGGGATATGTAGTGCGTGTTTACTTTAAAGCCATCTCTTTAAGCTGTGTTGAAGAACTTCATGATTGTTAAGCAGGAATCTTATAGAGGACATCAAAATTGATATTGGATTCACGTCATACATATCTCCGGGGACTAAAACCGCACACTGATGTGTTAAAATATTTAACAATAAAATTAAAGTTTCACATTGAAATTTATATTGAAAAGAAAATATTATTGTATAAAACGTAAAATGAAATCAAATAAGTAATATACAGAAGCTAAACTAAAAATATTTTAATCATGTTTTTCATTGAAACATTGAAGGCAATACCTTTTTGGACATTCGTCACAATAGCTTATTATACGTCTGACCTTTTTGTGTGCTTCCCGGCTCGACATGGTTGGCCGTAATTTCTGATAACATCCAGTACATGTAGAATGCAAGCTTTTACGGCTGTTGTCCAACGGTGAATTTATTTCTTCCGGGTTTTGCAGCGGTCGTCTAAATTGACTTGACGTTTTTCTGATCATGCTGTCAGCTTCTTCAGAAGGCTTCTAAAGACTGAAGACTAAGAAGGTGTCTAAAGTCTTTAGAAACCTTCTGAAGAAGCTGACAGCATGATTAGCGAAACGTCAAGTCAATTTACACGACCGCAGCAAAACCCGAAAGAAATAACTTCATCCAGTACATGGTTTTCTCTTCTTTCTTCCAACTAAATGGTCTCTTCTTTCAACTAAATAGGCTCCGCTGCAGACCGTGCAGTTAAGTCGTATGCAAGCTGAGACTTGTCAATACAGGACACCGGGGATATGTTGCGCACATAAGTAATTCCCGTATTAATCGTGTGCGATACACATCTCCGGGGATATGTATATGCCACTGACCCCCTAAAATATGATGTGCTCCTTTAAGAAAATATGAAAACTTCAAATTCCACCAGCGGGTTGACTTTGACTAGCAAAGTGCTAGTCGATGACCTTTAAAGAGCTACTAATTGACCCGTGTAAAGTTAAACAGCATAATAAAGAAAAACTTGCAGATAAGAAAATCAAGTTATAGTTCGTAAATATACGTATAACAATCTTCTGTGATGAAAAGTACAGTACACCAAGAATAACTTTACCCGCAAATTGCGTACGTAGTACGAGGTAGAACGACAATACCAGAGATAAATATGAGATGACCCAAAAACACACAATAACACAATGTCAGGTTTTGCCTACTGCGGCCAAGGGCAACGCTATTTTTGGTGCACTGTAGTATGTGAAAATTTCGCTGGAGAGATTATATTATTGGTAATATAATTTTTAACTCGTAATAGGAAAATAATGCGAATAATGCCACTTTTTTTAGCAAAATTTGGAAACCTTACCATGCTTTACACTGTACTGCTTACACACAGTACAGCCACTTTAATAAATTTGACCCTTTCATGATGACCTATCATTAGGTGACACAGAAGGGCCATTAGACAACAGTGCAGAAAACTGTTAATAATAGAGTTTCAAATATTTTGCTTTGATTTGTTTTTTTTAATATACCTGAAAACGTCTACAAAAATTTTCCACTCTAATTATAGTATGGTGCCATAAATATTGATAGATGGTGCCACAGTGTTGATTTTGAGGAAGCATTATAGAAATATTTATGATATAATTAGTTCTGAGGGCCATTAGACCCCAGATGGCATTAAGAAACATTAAGAAACATGGCATTAAGGGTTAAGAAACTTATTTTTCTCATCATGTGGAAAATTATTTTACTAATGTTAAAAGATATTATTCGCTTTACTAGTAATTGACAAGCATGACTGGTACTGGTCACATATGCAGAAATCCCAATAACCGATCACCTGGTCCATCTCTTCTTAAAATTCAAGATGGCGAATATAATATAACAAACCCGAAGGAAGAATCTCATCCATCCATTCAAGTCAAGGTCAGAAGATACAGGTATTTAGGAAAAGATCTTGAATACAAGTGGTCTACCGTTTCTTCATTAAAAAGTTTGCCAAAACACTCGTAACATTACGTGATCTAAATTATTTATTATAACACTTGACGTTTTACAAAATTTATAATCGGAATTAAACGACTTGATTCACTCTTAGCGTTAAAAAAATCTGTAAGATGACAATAAGTCATTGTCATTTCTGTTACTGACTCTTGCAGAAATATGGAGTCGAAGGGTAAGGAATCTCAGTTATTAAATGATTCTTCTTCTCTCGATTGTTTTAATTCTGACATTCGGTACAACTAAATGGAATTAGCCATCGAACGGACATCGTTCTCGACAGGTTTTTCCGATTTGGGACCGCTGGTCGCGTAGGAAACGAAAAGAGGGTGGAAATCCGGCAAGATCTTGAGCCGAAACCCGTCGACAGCGGACTGCTCCCTTGCTAACAAGGCCGAATACATCACAGGGAACGTGAGCAATACATGATCCTTTCTTGGCATCCTCTAGCGATGTCGACTCGTAAATAAATACCGGCCAAATTGAGAGAATTTGTTTTTTAAGTTGGCTCGGAGAGCTCAGCGAAAAACTCCGGTGTGCGTGCCTCATCCGGTATAGCCTTCTATTAAACGGAGTTCTTTCTGGGAGCAGGGAATTATTTAGAGGGAATTTAGCAGCGCGTATGACCAGAATGACAATATCAAGAATTGACCTGTGTGCGTTTCAGTTACAACTCGTCTAAAAGGCAATTTTCTTTGGAGGTTTTTTGAGATCTGATGACCTGTCTCGGTACAGTTCACTGTCAATAAGACCGAGGAGAAACGATAATGATAAACAAATAATTAATAATAGGTATAATAATTATAACAATACTGTATTTATGGACTGGAATGAATGAAAAGTTTTGCGATGAAGAGGATGTGCAAAACATGAAGCGAGGGTAATTGCTGATTTATATTATGTACTTCATTCTACCTATACTCAATCAAAGTAGATATTTTTGTATAAAATGTGAAGTATATGAATTCTGAAAAAAAGTGTCTAGAATGCGATTTATGATATTTCAGACCTTCACGTTACAAGTTTATACTTGGAACAGACTGATCAAGACATACGATTGGACTTAACGAACGATCGGAGGTTGTATGGGCAACAGTGAATGACACGAAGGTTATATGTCACCAAATAAACCAAGATATTATTATCCACCAGCTTAAAAAAAATACTTACAGCGTATCAACTAAAGTTAATTTTTTGAAACATTCTATTAAGTTTTTTGACAACTTTGATAAATTGATAGATGTGCTACGGACATCATATTACTTGTGTGTGAGAATGTTAAGGTTGGTGTTTTTATATTCGAACAATCGAAAGTGTAGAATATTATATAGGTTTTAATTTTTTTTTATTTTAAATGTCAAATTTGACACACATCGTCGTCACCTCATCTAGAAAAAATAAGATACTTAAAATATGCATACACCGAAATTAGATTTACAGTTAGATAGATTAGATAGAGAATTACTGATGATTTTTTGTGAACACACTATTATCACTGTATATGAATAAGGGTCATTGAGAGGCATTAAAATTAATTCAGACGAAATATCTAGACATAAAAATGTGAATATGCAAAATAATACACATATTTAATTACAAAATATTAAAATAGCATTAAAACATCAATATGCAAAAAAAACATCAGCGGTTTTAAAGTTAAAACGACGATTGTTGTGTATGTAGAAAATATTTCATAAAGGTTTTATTTCACAGATACATATTTATTCCATCATCATGATCTAAATATTTTAATATGTAGTTTATTACTCTGTCCTAAATAACAAGCAAAGTTCTTTATTTCAATGCAATAAAATCGCCCTTATCTTAAAACGGATTTAAACACTGGCCCGTTTTAATAACAACCCCGCAATAATTATACGTTTTACTTTGGATATCACTTCATTAATCTCTGTATAACAACCGGCGGGGGCTCATAAACGAATATTAAACGTAACCCTTCGTCGAACTAGGAAAAAACACTCTTAAAATATTAGCCTCGAACCCCATAAATCCCCGGGAAGGGAAAATTAATTTGGGAACTTAACCAATTGTGTAATTTAGTAGCTTGTTTACGTCGCAGTTATCAATTTAAGGTTTGTTACAATGATTCCGCTCTAGATTTATCTCGTCCGAGAACGGAAAAAAATTAGCCGGTCGTAGATTAATGGACTTATTTTCTTGTTCTAAAAGTCTGTTAAATTAGTTTTTGTTGGCATATTAGCGAGTAGTCGTTCTGAGAGATTTATTTTCTTTAATAAGGAATGCAAAAAATATTTATTTGTCATGACGGATTCGTCTTCAGATCATTCATTGACTGATTTTTTTATTTTTTTTTCTCGAATAGAATTACAATTCAGTATTGTCTCCTTCAAAATAACTTCCTTGGTAAGCCACACAGCGCTAGAGATGGTTCTTTCATTCCTTATAGCAGTGCTGGAACTCATATACCGGAATAGCCTTCAGCTTGTCAGTTACAGCCGTTTGAATGTTTTCTATGGTCCCAAAATGATGTCCCTTGAAGTGACTTTTTAAACTCAAGATGAGAAAAAAGTCACAAGGACTCGAGTCAGGCGAATAAGGGGGGCTGAGGAGCCACAGGAATATTTTACTGGCTAAAAACTCGTTTACTGAAATGACTGTGTGATAAGGCGCATTGTCTTGATGCAACATCCAGATGTTCATGCTGTTTGGTCTCCTATGCATGACCCTTTTTCGAAGATTTTCAAGAACCTCTCTATAAAAGTGTTGATTTACTGTTTAGCCTGGAGGCATAAACTCTTTGTAGACAATTCCTGGCTAAAAAGCAAATCAGTATGCATTTGATCTTCGACATGCTCATTCTTGCTTTTTTTTGGGTCTTGGAGAGCTTGAAGTGTGCCATTCCATGCGTTGGCGTTTGGTTTCCGGGTCGTACTCAAACAAGTTCCATAAAATGGGGATCATTTTCAATAGATTCCAAAAAGTCAAGACACCTTTCTCTCCTGATGTCCTTTTGTTCCTGCGAAAGGTTTTTTAGAACCATTTTTGCGCAGTTTTTTCTCATCCCTAATTCGTTAGTCAAAATCTGATGAACAGTGGTGTGACTCAAACTTAACTCTCCCCCAATCATCCTTGTCGTCGATCGATTATGATTTTTCTAGCGCAACTCGGTCAATATCGTACAATAAACAAAGAAAAGGCGTCATTGGTATTTAAGGCTTGCAAAAAAAATCGATCGTTAATTACTCGAAAAGTTATTAACGGATCTAGCTGAATTTTTTTTTGTAACTTCATACTACAAACAACAGTCCCTCCAAGAAATTTCATGATCATAGTCACCCTACTCTCGAAGGAAAAAATGGTGAAAAAAAGCACTTTTTCAACTTCAGCAGTTATTTGCAAGTTAACAATAGCACTTGGAGACTTCAGGTTGGGCTTATAATTTTGGAAATTCAATAGGCATATGCTATATAAAATATGCCAAGGAACGGAGATATAAGCGGAAATGCGTTTTTTTTTCACAAATTGTTAATTTAAAGAATTACGGTTTCAGCTCTACGGACCCCGCGCATTGTGTTCTACGCAAAAAAATGCATAGGATCTCAGCCGGCAAACTTGAGAAATTTGATTTTTCGCCCACTCGGCATATCGTACAATAAACAAGAGGCGCTTGGTAATTAAGGCTGCAAAACTCCGCTAATTACTCGAAAGTTTAACGACAGCTTTTGTAACCTCATACTACAAAGCCCAGAAATTTGATCATAGTACCCTCCCCTCGAGGGGAGCTTACTGTTATTTGCAAGTTAACAAAGCCGTCGTGCTTATTTTTGGAAATTCAATAGGCATATGCTACATAAAATATGCCAAGGAACGGAGATATAGGGCGGAGGCGTTTTTTCACAAATTGTTAATTTAAGTCCCGTCGCAACCGCGGCTTAGAATTTGATCCCACTCGTCATATCGTACAATAAACAAGGCTTGGTATTAGCGCGTTTTACTCGAAGACGGTTTTTTCTTCTACTACAAGTCCCTTGTTAGCCCCTTTTATCCTCCAAAAAATGCATAGAGAACCGTCAAAACTAGCCCTATATGTTTCAAGAACAGTTTTTTTATGATTTTAGATTTTCCTCAATAAGAGGATTAAAGCATCGATCAGAAAAACTTTGTTGATTCATATTGTAGAAATTGGGGTAATATGCATACATAACCTGAATTATGCAGTCGAACCATATTTATTGATAGGATAAAAACAAGTTAGTTAACAAATTAGTAACGTTTATAATTTCACTGTATTTGTTGATTTCGAAAAAACTTCACAAGAGAGGGAGCGCGCGAAACGAATGCGGTGCGCACGAAACGAATGCGGCAGTGCGCATAAAATTATTTCCTTCAGCGCCAAATCGTTCAATTCCATTTTCAATTTGGGGTATTTTTATAGGAAAAAAAGACGAGCTTTTCAATAAAAATATTTTCAAAACAATCAAAATGGGTCGAAATTTGAAAAAAAAAGCAAAAACAATCTAAAATATGAAAACACACATGAAAAATTTGCATTTACGAGAAAATGAGATTTTTTTCTGAAAAGTAGACTGAAATTCCTATACAATAGGTTTTTGAATCAGTAAAATCGGATAAACCTAACAAAAGTTATAAATCAATGAATTTGAGCATACGTGGTTACACGGCGAAAATACACGCCCCTATATATTGACAACCTGCAACACTTGAAGTGCCATATTTTCAGGATTTGAAGACATTCACTCCCCCAACAAAAAATGTGCAGTTTGGTTGAAATCGGAAGCCAAAATTTTTTAGGCGGGTACACTTGACAAATTTTGCCCTATACAGTAAGCGGCACCCTAATGCGTACATAGCCGAATGAAGGGCAATTGATAATTTAACTTCTTTATTGAGCACATGCAAACATGAGGTGAGAACCAACCGCGATCTAATCGCTAGATCAGGCGTATGAAAGGCATCCGGTCTGTTAGTAGGGCTGTTTAAGTTAAAATTTGAAATACCATTTTATATTTTATTCTGGTCTAGTGCCTGATTAGAAAAGTGAGTTATTACGAGCGTATTGTAGAAGCACTACATACATTCATAAAAATAAAAATGGATATTTATCACATTGACGAAAAAGTTCAAATAATTAAATGGTATTTTGGTGGTCGGTCTGTAAGGGATATTAAAGCCATTTTTAACGAAAAATTTCCCAATAGGCGAGTCCCCGAGCGCTGGCACAGTAGTTTAAATTTGACATGCGCAGATGCTACTAACATGAACATGGTGATTACGTCAGATTTCGGCGAATCTCAACATAGGCGGACTCGGATCATTTCATTAATATTACAAAACGATAATTCACAGAAAATTAAAACATACTAAGGGGCTTGCTATTACAAAATGGAGCCGTATTTAGGTGTGGTAATGTTAGTGGTCCCGAAACATGGCACTTAAAAGAACTTACCCACGAAGCTCATAAAATTTCGACCTAAAATGCGAATAAATTTTATTCACAAGTTATAAAGTTACAATGACAGTTAGATTTTTAATGACCAGTTATAAAAGTGGGGCATACAGGATCCGTGTTGTTGCCATAGATCACAAGTCGGTGATAACAGTACACTATTGCTTTCTTCGTCTCTTGTTAGACAATTGCGGTTTCCTTACAATTGATTAGAATTTACTTCATCAATTTTACCTTTAAACCAACAAAATATTCGAGTCTTACTTGCCAAATTTTTATACCTGCCAAACGGATATTTGGAACAGGTCTGCCCTTGAAGGAAGACTCGTTTTTCCAGGGTATACCTGTTCTAAATTCCTGCTCCCATAATACCTGTTTTGAGACAAGGAAGACTCTAATATTTCGTCAGATTAAAGGTAAAATTAATTAAGCAACACAAAATCAGCTGTAATAAAACTGCAACTCTTTAACAAAAGACGAAAAAAGTTGCAAAAATATGCCCTGCAAAATATTATAGGTACGCTAGTTAAACAGTAATGTTACTCTTTGTACCAAACAATTTATGAGTTTTAATTGGTAAGTCCTGTTAAGTTTAATTTTTCGTGACCACTAACATTACCACACCTAAATACCGTCTGTAATAGTACGCTTCATAGTACGTTTATTCGAATATTCACTAATGTATTCTGATGTATTTTCTGTGTATCGCTTTGCAATAATAGTGACCTGAGCCCGACTCTGACCTGAGCTACGATTCGCCGCAACGTTTCTCTTTAAATTTCCGCTAAAAAACCCCACTAAAACAAAGCCCAGCCGGCCCAAGTAAATTCGCCTAACTATGACATAAAAATGTATCATTTAATATGTTGTTAATATCCACCAATGTACGCATTAGGCTGCCGCTTACTGTATATAGTATTACATTGTAGTGTAGGTATTTAGTTTATACATCAAAATTAAATTGTTACGTGATTAATTAACTGTTGTTAAATTCGAAATTACCTATTTGAATTTTCACCGTTAGACAGTCATATTACGTAATATCAGATATCAAATACTAATATTACTTTAGCTCTCTCCATTGCTTGGATTATTTAATTTTAACGTTAATATATTTCTCTGAACTTAATTAAGTACATGTTGACCATGTTCTGCATTTGATAAACTTCCTCAAACCTGATACAACTGTTATACTTTATAATTAGACGACCAAACGTGCCTTCAAGAAATACTGTTATTTTGTCTCTTTTCGATTTTACTGTCTCTTTTCGATTTATTCCTTGATGAAGCGGATTAGCCCCACGTTAACCTTTTTAATTAAATTAAAATTAAATCGAAAGGAACGATCGTTATGTTAGGCTGGAGCCGACCCAACAAAGGCATTTTTCACAAAGCGATGTTTATTTTAATCAAAAATGTAATTACCTCAACATCAGCCGCCAAGACGCGAAATTACAAAGGAATTTTTTTCTAAGCGCTAATGTCAGACACCCGGTCACGTACACCTTCCCAACTAATTACTGTGTGTACGGGGTTTCAATTTAGATGGAGAAAAACGCGAAATGTTTATGATTCGAAAGGCCCCATTTAATTTCCGGTGAGATAATTACTTAGATTAGGGGACAAATTCACTCGGAGATACATTTTTAGAATGACGCCGTTGCATTTTTGATAAGTCCAAACGTCGTCCCTCGTCATTCCAAAAAGGCCCTTTTATCCGTTACAAACGTTTCCTTTAGGGAGGCTGCAATTATACATTGTGAATTGGACACCATTCCTGGGATCACCAATGGTTGAAATTGTTATTGTTGTTAAAGTAATGAAATTATTTATTAAACTAAATAAATTAAATTTAATTTAATCATTATTTTTTTACTTAACCCGGCTGTCCTGTTTTGCGGGTCTATTTGACCCAAAATCAAGTTTTATTATTTTGTTACACTTACATCGAGTAACCCAGTGTTCTAAAATTGTCTCTGTTTCATAACTCAAGGTTATTTTAACCAAGAACATTTTACGACTTTTTTTTCCTTTTTCTAAAATTTTTAATTCTTACATACGTAATGATGGAGTCAATAAGACCCGCTGATTTTAATAGCGCCAATTAGAAGTTACTGATATTTTATAAAAAAAAAAAAAAATAGGGAGAGTTATTGTCTTATATCCATATAATTGCATGGAATAGCATATTGTATATCTAATGTAAGTAAAGTAAGAAAAAAATATATAAAATATTCTTGACCGACGATGCAAATTTTTGGAAAAGACATGTAGCAGAGTCTAGTAAGCGACGGAGAATGACAATGTGATTTTTCTACGCGATGCTCACACTATGTCTTTTTTTGTGATCTAAAAGTAATAACAATAAATAAAACATAAATCTAGGAAATTCGTGATGATGGGGTCGTAATGATGGGGTCAATAGGACCCGCTGAAAATAAATTTGTATTTTAATAGCGCCAATTAGAAGTGATATTTTATAAAAAAAAATAACTAATTTAGGGAGTTATTGTCTTATGCCATATAATTGCATGAAATAACATATTGTGTACATATCTAATAAGTAAGAAAAAAATATATAAAATATTTTTGGCAGACGATGCAAATTTTTGGAAAAGACATATGTAGCAGAGTCTAGTAAGCGACGGAGAATGAGAATGTGATTTTTCTACGAGATGCTCACACTATGTCTTTTTTTGCGATCTAAAAGCAATAACAATAAATAAAACATAAAACTAGGAAATTCGACTACGACATAATATTTTTGTTTTTGTCTCAGCAACAAAAAATAACAATATTCCTGTACTGCCAGACTATGAAAAGCAACCAGACCGTTGCTTAATAATGGCAAAAAAATACTGGAAATTTGCATTTTGCGGCGTCAAAAGTTGAAGAAAAAGAACGATGGCAAAAAGAACATGGAATTTTTCCACGATTGCACAAAAACGAATTTAGCTGTCTCAGTTCGGTGTCATATACGTATGTATGTGTTACAAGCATGTAAAAAATTTAAACATCATTTACAAAGGCCTGAATGTTAACATTTTGTTGTTGTTGAATGGCCATTTTGCTTAACAAGTTTGTACTTGTTTATAAATTACAAATATTTTGTGCAACAATTGTAAGAGGCACATGGAATTGAGAAGATACACTCAAGTTATGTATTTTTGTTCATCATCTAACATATTGTTTTTTGTTTGGTAAGTTGATTGATTTAACTAAATTTGTCTTCCTATTCTGCTTTCTAGTTACGGCAACAAAGTATAATGGTTGTTTTCTGTTTTATATTTGAAAAGGGAAAAAAGCAATACGTTGGATCATATTGACCCGGACAATACAACTGTATACTAAATATTAATAGAACAGTAGGGTTAAACAAAACTGGATATGGTGATATGTAAGTTCTGGTTTACTCACGCTAAATATTAAAATTATTTAAAATTGCATTTTTATTTGCTAATAAATATATTCACCTGAAAAAAGTAACAGAACGCACGATGTTTTCTAGGGATGTTTTATACGTATAAAATGACTGTAAAAACAACAATATAAGCGGAAAACGAACTGCATTGGTGTTGTTATTCGTCTTCTGTCCCGTTTGATAGTCACTCACTCCAGTGGTAGACGCAGATTCAGTATTGTAGGTCAGGATCTAGAGCTGCTGTTTACTGGAGATTGAATCAGCGACCACGAAACAGTCTATTTGAATATTTCAAAAATATTTTTTTCAAAATCGGCGCCAGTTTTAATAACCAAAAAAAGATAATTTGTATTCATACAGTGCAATTTATTGCATTCTACATTCAGTTAAATTTCGTAAACACCCTGTATATGTAAAATTCTATATTTAACCCTTAACAGGTGCTACGTAAATCCTGAATACGTGCTGCTTTTTAGAACTATGTAATTCATTTTCATAGTTAATAAATAAAAATATATCCTATTTCCTAAGTCTTGTCATTTACATATGTACGTACATAGAAATTAAAAACATTACTATAAAAATGAATACGCGTCTCCCTTGTTATAATACGGGTGGATCAAATATAAACGAGACTTTTCGTTCTGAGCGTTTCACAGTCACTAGATGGCGGGGAGGCTTCAGGTAACGTTGCGTGGGAATGTCAGGAGAAGGGGTATCAGTCGGCCAAACTTCGCGGATCGCTTGAGTAGTCTGTTGTGCGATGTCGGAGAAAGAAGTACCATCCTCCGTTGCGCAACGCATAATAATTAAATTTTTCACTCGGGAAGGCATCAAGCCTGCCGAAATATTGCGTAGATTGACAGCACAATTCGGTGATGAAACACTGTCAAGACCTCGTGTCTTTGCCTGGCATAAGGAATTTGGCCAAGGCCGTGAAAAAGTTGAGAATGAGACTCACAATAGTCGCCCTCGGACGAGCATCACGGAGCACAACATTCGTGCCATTCGTCAACTCGTGGAAGGAGACCGACGTTTAACGGTTGCCGAAATTTCTTCCATGGTAGGAATAAGTTATGGGAGTGCTCAAGCCATTATCACAGACCAACTAGGGTTTCGTAAAGTGTGTGCCAGATGGGTCCCTCGTCTTTTGACCGCCGAGCAGAAGTTGACATGCTTGCAGATTTGTGAGCGGCTATCCGCACGGTTTACAGGAGAAGGTGACTCATTTTTAAATAACATTATCACCTGTGATGAAACTTGGGTCCACCACTATACGCCAGAGTGCAAGCAAGCCAGTATGGAGTGGCGAAGAAAGGAGGAGGCAGCCCCAGTGAAAGCCAAGTCCCGGCTTTCAGCTGGCAAAGTGCTTGCGACTGGGTTTTTTGATCGGTATGCTGTTTTGCACATAGACTTTTTACACGATCTTCGCACTGTCAATGCAGAGTACTACTGTGACCTTCTGAGTAAGGTTAGACTTGATTATCGCGGGAAAAGACGTGCAATGCCGATGCGAAGAGTCATTTTGCTTCACGACAACGCTCGACCGCATACTGCAATACTCACTCGCAACAAATTGGAGGATTTGGGTTGGGAGACTCTTGAACACCCTCCATACAGCCCTGACCTTTCGCCCTGCGATTTTCACCTCTTCGGACCACTCAAAGAGGCACTGGGAGGCCACCGATTTGACAATGATGCAGCAGTAGAAGTGTACGTGCGCAATTGGCTGCAGACACGTACATCTCCTTTTTACGATGAAGGCATCATAAAGCTTCCAATACGGTGGGAAAAATGCCTCAATAAAGGGTGGGATTATGTAGAAAAATGATGCAAACAGTTTTTTTTTTGTTACTATGAATAAAACAGTTTGTATAAGCAAAGTCTCGTTTATATTTGATCCACCCTCGTACATATTCACCTACATTGTATTCCGCACTAGTATAAATAGCCCCTTTTATTTAGAATTTCTGCTGTGCAATCTGAAACGCTTGCGAATAAACAACGCGTTTTTTACTATTCAAACAAACAGTTGCCATATAATCCATCAAGGAAACCAACAATGGAAACGTTTAATGCCTTTTTAACGGCGGCAAACGAAACCGAAAAGTCACTTGTTGTGACGTGGCGAAGGATCAAAGAAACCATTGTTATTTAAATGCGGTCAATTATACTTGCATAACGCTTACATTTTCATAGAAATGGTCCCCGAACACATACTCTCCGAGTGGTTTTCCTTGTTGTACAGTAAAAATTATCTTATCACTCTCTTTATCCTAATATTTTATTAGGTAAGTATGCGCCTTTTACCCGGCATCCGGAGATAATCTGCCCATGAATATTTTATGTATACGAGGCGGGGTCGAAGAATCTCTCGGCAACATTTAATAAATATCTGAGTATTTATTAACGGAGATGCAAATACATTCCGGGAGATAATTTTAATTAATTCTTTTTCTGGTGGAGCAATAACCACTTCAAGGTAAACGGTGAGTTGGACCTACGTGGACGAATAGTAGGTTGGTTAGATATTCAAAAATTAAGATAATGCGACACGCATTTTACGATCTGGTGAAAAATGCTTTTACGGCATAATTGGTTTCAAAGAGTTTAAGGTTTATACTGAATTCTTGAAATATTTCTGTGTCTAGAAATTGTAAAATGCGTGTATAGAAAATAATACACCTTCACTTTGTATGCTTCGTCTACACCATGTCCAATTTCTTCATTTACTCAAATACATTCTTTAAAATACATGTGAGTTCATTGCAATTAACACGAAAAGTGCAAAATGATACAGTCTTTGAATTCTACATATTGTAGATACAATTAAATTAAATTTCATATTGGAAGGTCTGTAGGGAAATTTGTAGATGTATGTATGTTTAAAAGCTTCCTCATAAATTCCTCCTCTTCATTTGGAATTTGTCACTTGGAACGTGTATAGAGAAAACAAAATAAATGGTTGTTAACCTAGAATAAAGAAAATAATGAAATGCAATGAAATAAAATGCAGACAATGTTGTTTCGGAGTTTGATATCTTATCAGTACAGTGGAGCTTCCATAAAAAAATGGATGATTAGAAACTAGGTGGAAAGGGTGAAAAAATTAGGAAAATGATTAAAACAAGTGAAAATACAGAAGGGTCTGATTTAGACGCGATGTTTGCAGTTGCAAGTTTTCGTCATTTCGGATTCGCATCGGAAAACGCATGGTTTTACCCCTCTGGTTATGTTAATTCTTAACAAATGAGAATATGGACCTCTGAAAATCCACATTTTATTCTACAGATACCTCTGCAATCTCAGAAAGTTGGCATGTGGGCAGCCATATTGAAAAGAAAGTTAATTGGACCGTTTTTTAAAGGACTCTCGTTTATTATTTCTCTCGTAAATTCGTCGTAGAGTTTTAAAAAATTTTGTAAACGCATTAGACGATGAAGAGATTCGACAAGGCTACTTATATCAAAACTTGAAAGTTATAAGAGTAATAATTCAAGACATGAGGAATCAATTCCACGGTATATTTTGAGGTCGTATTTTATCTTACCATATACAATAGGCGCAAAAATTAAGGGATATTAAAAAAACACAAATTTTTAGGTGATTTTCAAAGAGCTGTGACTTGGGGAAAAATTACCGTAAGGAAAAGAAAAAAAAAGAATATTGCAGCTCCAAGTTTCTAGTTTTTGGATCTTGAGTTTAAATTTTTTTGGAGTCAGTAGTGTAATCATAAAACCACTGAATTTTTTGAGTGAATGAATTGAACTTTCGATTGAAACTGAATTTTCGAAAAAAAAAATTGAGGTCCGTGGACCTCAATTTTATTATGTGTATCAATAATATTATGTGTATCATAAAGGTCTTTTAGATAATTTAATTCTCTTTAATTTGACGTACTTTTAAGTCCTGTTCGATATTTTTCGCCTGAGTTATGGTCGTTCATAGCAAAAATGTCATTGATTTTGATAATCAATTACTCAGTAAATAATGAATGTACAGAAAATCCAAGTAGGGTTCTGAAAACTGCAAAGTATCCTTTACAAGTAGTAGTTATTGTTTTTTCTAAAAAAAAAAAAAATCGTAACGAAATTTTTGATTGAAAAAGAGGTAAAAAATTGTATAATTAGGAATATGCATAACTTGACATAACATTGCAAACAATGGATAGACTAAGGATATTGATTGCAACTTTTCAACCTTAAAGTATCCCCAAAGAAACCACTGATAGTTTCAAAGCGTTTTCTTTCATAGTGCTCGGAATTATTGAAATTGTCGTTTGTGCTAAAAATCAATGTAAGGATCTACACTAAGCAACGAAAGTCATCATACACCCACTTTTTGAAGTTTGCTTAAATTCTGATAATTTTTGTATTACAGCATTGATTTTTTTTTGCTTCTGACAAGATTATAGCTTGTGATATTCTGAGTCTAATAAGCCGAAGTTGAAGGCGGTATGTCGATTGTGTGAAAAGATATCGCTAAAACAGTAAAATTTCAATGTTTTCAAAGAAACATAAATAACTTTGAAAATAGTAAATCCCTTTTGAAGTTGTTGGACTCGTATTAAAGGGAAATCATCAGTGTATCTATTTGACTAACTGAGTCATTTTGAAAAAAAAATTCCTAGACATGAACCAAATCTAAAGTTGAACCAAAAATATCACGAAAATTTAAAAAAAGCCCTGTACGCCACACATTACTCCAACAAAAATTTAGGATTAATATCTAGATCTCTCTGTGTTTTGTTAAAATTTCAGGAACAGTGATTTTTACGAAAACGACACTAAGGATGGTAGAATTTTGAATTTTCGAATTTTGAATTTTCGAAAGCAAACTTCAAAAAGTGGGTGTATGATAACTTTCGTTGCTTACTGTATTTCCTATTCACTTTTCCCTAATTATGCAATCAACAATTATGCAATCGTTTCGAAAAAAACACTACTACTTATAAAGAACACTTTGCAGTTTTCAAAACCCCTACTTGAATTTTCTGTACATTCATTATTTCCCGAGTATTAATTATCAAAATCAACAATGACATTGACATTCTTTCTTTGAACGCCGATAACTCAGCGAAAAATCATGGTACAGGACTCAGTAACAGGTCAAAGTAAAGATATTTAAGTTATCTAAAAGACATTTATGATCAACATATAAAAAATATATTAAGGTCCGTGGACCTTTTAAAAGACGAGCAAAAATTTAGAAATAAAAATGATTTTCTTATGATCACTAAAAACTGCTGACGCTAAGACATTTTAATCTCAAGATCCAAAAACTAGAAACTTAGAAAGAGCTTCAATTTCCTTTTTTTATCTTTTTCCTACGACCATTTTTCCCCAAGTTGCAACAGGGCCGGATGCACGGGGGGGGGCCCCCGCCGGGGGGGCCCCCCGCCCCCCCCAATTTGGGGGCCCCCACGGCGGGGCAACCATGGATTCAAATATTTAAATAACGATAAAAATTTTAATTTATAAGAAGTGAGTAATGAAATATATCCAAACGGGATATTTTCTCCTATGTCAATCTATCTTGTGGAGTACAAAATTTCCCTTGCAAAATTAATCATTTTAATCTCAAGATCAAAAACTAGAACTATCTTCAATTTCCTTTTTTTTTTTTCCTACGACCCTTTTCCCCAAGTTGAAACAGGGGGCGGGGCAGCGGAGCCCCCCCCCATTGAGGGCCCCCACAAACCATGGATTCAAATATTTAAATAACGATAAAAATTTTAATTTATAAGAAAGTAATGAGTAATGAAATATATCCAAACAGGGGATATTTTCATCCTATGTCAAATCTATTCATTGGTGGAAGTACAAAATTTAGACCTCTTGCAAAATTCATCATTTTAATCTCAAGATCCAAAAACTAGAAACTTAGATCTTCAATTTCCTTTTTTTATCTTTTTCCTACGACCATTTTCCCCAAGTTGCAACAGGGCCGGATGCACGGCGGGGCAACCGGGGCGGGAGCCCCGGGGCCCCCACATATTGAGGGCCCCCACAAACCTTGGATTCAAATATTTAAATAACGATAAAAATTTTAATTTTTAAGAAAGCAATGAGTAATGAAATATATCCAAACAGGGGATATTTTCATCCTATGTCAAATCTATTCATTGGTGGAAGTACAAAATTTAGACCTCTTGCAAAATTAATCATTTTAATCTCAAGATCCAAAAACTAGAAACTTAGATCTTCAATTTCCTTTTTTTATCTTTTTCCTACGACCATTTTCCCCAAGTTGAAACAGGGCCGGATGCACGGCGGGGCAACCGGGGTGGGAGCCCCGGGGCCCCCACACATTGAGGGCCCCCACAAACCTTGAATTCAAATATTTAAATAACGATAAAAATTTTAATTTTTAAAGAAGTAATGAGTAATGAAGTATATCCAAACAGGGGATATTTTCATCCTATGTCAAATCTATTCATTGGTGGAAGTACAAAATTTAGACCTCTTGCAAAAATTCAATAGACGCAAAATTCAAAAAACTGGACGTTTTCCACGAAACACCGAACTACTACACTTTTCTCGAGGCGCGTTTCGCCAACCAAGTTGGCATCTTCAGGAGAAGATTAAAACTTCAAAAAAGCAAAATTCAAAGTTTATTTGTTAGATACGGGGTAACATGTACACCAGTTAAGGGGAAAAATGACAGCTAAGTACGAGATGAAATGCAAGCTTTCAACGGGCAAAGTGCAAAAGGTTCCAAGCGCAAATTATTTTATTTCATACGGCAAAATGCGAGAAAGTCCAAACGAAAATTATTTTATTTAAGGGGTTAGATACACTTAGGACGTTAAAAAAAAGGAAATTGAGTGAATTTTTTTGAGGACTGGTATTTTTATTTTGAAACTAATATTGTGGGAGTTGATTGATACATATTTCAAGAAGTTACATGAATTTTTTTATCGAAAAATAATCATAAACACGTGAGTTATAGTCAAAATCCAGAAGGTGCAAAAAAAAAAAGCGTTTTGCGGTGAACACTCCTCAGCCAATGATCTGAAATCAAAAATTTTTGTTTTATTTTTTAAAAAACCACTTTCTCTGTTTAATGAACGATAAATTTTGGCAAAATTAAAATTTTTTACCATAATTTCGAATGTTTGAAAAAAAAAATTTTTTTTTCACTAAAAAATTTGCACGATTTTTGGCTAAAAAATGTACGCAGAGGAAGGGTCGAAAGACGTTTGGAGACCCTAACTGTCGAGTAACAATGCACAGCTACCTACCTGCTTGAATAGCGGCTCGAGACACCATTGATTGAGTTCGTATAGCTCAGTAAGTTTTGCTCTGGTTTCGCTGAAATGTTTACAGGATATTTCTGAAATGTTATACTTTCAGAAAATGCAATAAAAAAAAACGATTTTTTGAAAGTTCTAAGTGTATCTAACCCCTTAAAAGGGGCAACATGCAGAGAGTCCAAGCGGTATTATTTTTATTTCCAAAGGGGCAAAATGTGAGAATGTCCAAACGAAAATTATTGTATTTCCTCCAGGGGCCTCCACTTTATTCATTGCCCCGGGTCCCGACACCCCTGCATCCGGCCCTGTACATACGTAAAATACTAAGAACAAAGTTCACATAATCTGAAATCAACTTAAGAGGACTGCTAAGACCGAATAAGAAGAAAGTTACTTCAACATTACGAAACTAGAACAAGGGATTATATTTCTTTGAATAACTTGTTAAAAGCACACACTGGAAGTATCAGTTCCACTAGAGAAATCTATAATCCACGGAAACTCAATAACATCACACGGCTCACTTTCAACCCGATATGCATAAAGCTGCCGTTCACCCAGTAACCTCCCGACAACTTTATATTGATCTCTAAGAGGATGCCGCGTCTCGCCTATCCTTTCAGCATTTTCCGCAACGCTAAAAATCGCGAGTAGACGAGTTTCTACCGTTACTCCGCGTATTTATTGTTATTTTTATGCACCAGGTGAATAACCATAAAGGCGTTCTCCTCTCTTTCCGCATTCCCCCGTTCGTTTACGTATCAACATTTACGACTGGCCCCGGGGACTTCCTCGATTATATTTCCGTTGCTTCTTAGCCTCCAAAACGGGTTGGCGTTCGCCTCGCATTTATTCAATGGAGGAAAAATGGGAATTTTGTCACCTCGAGGCGGCA
>JAPWTK010000531.1:212500-245000 GCA_029963805.1 Aromia moschata | reverse complement strand
ACGAAGATTATTGAATACCTAAATGAATAATTGTCAATATGTACGATAGACACATTTTTATTTCATTATATTACCAGGAAGGTAGGTATGATATAAAACATTCATTGTTTTTTAATTGGAATATAAAAATAAATTTGTTTCTACCATTTCATAACATTTCGTTTATAAACTCAAGAGAAATAAAAATATCACAAAAAACACCAACAATAAAAACAGAGGATACTGGTATAAAATGAGATTTTCAGCTGTTGTAAAAGTAAAAGGTAAGGAATAATCAAATGGTGGACATCGTTGTTTACATATACATTAAAACGCAGTGGACCTAATGCTGTACTCTTAGGTACAAATTCTATATATAAAGTTTAAGTTTTTAAATAGGTACATGGCAGGCTATTTTAAAAATGACAGTTTATTTGACCGATGAGAATATAATATTGACTTCTCCACTCCCAAAAGAATATAATAGTAAAAAAAGAATGTTATCGTCGTGGGATGGGAGACAGAAGTGAAAATTGAACTAATGAGGGTGAATCATTATTTTATTTGGTTTTACGAAGTTACTGGTTTTAGAAAAAAATAACATTTGAATATTCAAAAATAAAATAAATGAAACTGGTATAAAACTATACATGTTATATAATTATATATGTTTTATACCATATAATTCATATTAGAATTTTTCGCCTGATATGCGAAAGATCGGTTTTCGTGTTTATGAAATTCTTAATTTTGAGAACAAAGGGAAAGGAAGGGTTTCAGATGATGATTAACCAAAAATGCAATTAACAACGTAGGTATTTAAAACAAAAAAAAGTTGGTCCGGTATAGGCTTAAACCCGAGACGTGCGGATTGCCAGGCGTGCACATTGCCACTATTTTACGATCAATAAGGACTTTTGTTTAGAATCCATTATATAAAGAACAAATTCAATACGTTGAGCGTCTTTTGTGAAAAAAAAAAAATAGTTTTTTTTTTTATAGTAAACATCATAGTAAAAGGAGAAAACAAATTTTTATGCACACACAAGGACGATATGTGCTAACTTAACTAACTTACAAGATGGCTACTACTCAAATCCGCCGAAAAATGTGGAGTGGGGACTGTTCTATTGCCTATCCATTAGTATATATCTATATACTAGTTCGCCGGGTTGTGCTTATTGCTAGCAATGGCGGCCAAAACGTGGTCCATCATACACCACATACAATTTTTGGCTGGTAGTATTTGCTATACCCAACTTAACACGGGTTGACCGTGTATAGGGGGTAAATACGTATTATAAATCAAGTATTGTTACAGTCATATGTAAACTTTTGACTAATCATTTGTCAACCTTTGGGATATGAAACCACCTTTATTCAGTGGGTTTCTACTGTATAAAGATCAGTTGTACACTAAATGTACAACTGGGTATAGGGATTCTGTCTACTATAAATTCATTACGATTCAACTATTTTATATTTATATTTTGAAGTGTTTTATTTAAAATAGTTCACTGTATGCAAACTTTTGTTCATGACCGTATAAATGCGTTTTAAAGTCAGCAGAATAGGTATCTCCAGGGGATGATTAAAACTAATTTTATTCCTATAGCGCATAACTGTGCATAACAGTTTTGTTAATACTGACCTCTCTTCGTGCCACTTATGTTAAATGCAATAAATACGTACATACCTTCAAGCCTACAATTATCTTTGACGTTTCCTGAACTTTATTTTCCTACAGACCTTCTGGCAACGTCGCGTCGCCATGGATTCGTGCCCGACACTAATCACGCAGATGAGTAGCTCGGGGCCCCTTCCGCTCTCCCAGACTAATAAAAACGTGGCTCGAGCACTTTCGATTTCTTCTGAACACACTCTCCGTGTCCAAATCTGGATAGGCCTTTAAATAATGGTCTTACTTCCAGCCTCATATTACCTTTTTTATGATACTTTGGGAATTTATACGTTTTCATAATGTTGCCGGAATTTATTATACGAGTTTTTGAATATACCTGACGATCTTACGTAAGGGGGTGGCGACGTGTGTATGCTGTGAAGTGAAAATAGAGATATTCAACTTAAAACTTTATAATCACTGTAACTTATTATTATAAGGGATATTTACTACTGCATGTCGCACTATTGATTTTTTTGGAATAACATCACTTTGTAAAAAAAAACAAATTCAGAATAAAAGCGGTAAAGCGATTATAAATACTAATTTTTACAACCACTCTCATTATTTTAAAGTTATTAGTAAAATAATACATTACGTGAGTATATTCCATATAGTTCTATAATTAGTAAATGGTTCTATAATAATATGGTTCATTATAACTGAAAGAATGTGGTGGGATAATAAAAAATATGGGATATATAAATATGGGATATTTAAAATAAATTTCAACTACCTATGTAACACAACGTTAAGAGGTGTGGTGATACTTCCCTCTGTAACGGGCTGAAATTTTACTGGTAGTTTACCTTAATATGGTTTAACATTCTATAGTTTATTTAGGCTCTTTTAATGGTTGGTGCCATGGTTTGTTTAGCGAGGGCCTCTGTGTCGGTACCTTGAGAGTGGTTCGATGGCGTTCCACGAGATACGGTGTGCCGAGAAGCCTTGCCCTTGTTTCCCCCAGATAGTTATTGCTGCATACCATCTTGTATTGGTGCAAATCTCCTAGCAGGAACCACCCAATTCAAGTAATTCGAGAGATGAAGGGTTGTTTACAAATTTTGAGTTGAGGTTAAGTTTCCTTCGTGATGGCCAGAATATGTGATGCATCATTTTAGATCTAAAGGACAATAAATTTATTATATTATAACACCTCTGAACTTTAGTAAATACTCACATAATATACAAAATTTAATCCACCATCCATCAGGCCTTATGACAGCTGTCACTTGTCACTGCAGGGGGTTGGCATCCCTGAGAGCAGATGACGGCTTTTTGACGGGAATTTCCGTTGACAGCTCTTCCTTTTTCTTTGGTTGACATTTCCATGCTTCTTCTTGACTGAGACAGTCTTAATCGTGTAAACGGATTTTGGAGAAGTTGAAGGCTTATAATATAGCTGCGGTGAAAGTCATCGGCAGTTTAAATCAGCAGTTGCTGGATATTTTGTCCTTCTGCAAGGGAAAACTTGTCAACATCCTCGAGGCCACACAAAACCTAAGGTAAGGACACCATTACTATCTTCCCCTAAGCATGTCCTGATGCATCGCTTTATTTTGTTTTAGGCCCCATTATCGTTATCGTTATCATTATCGTTAGCGGTATCATTATCGTTATCGTTATCTTTATCTTCCAATTTGTTCTATCTATATTTTTATTACCTGCACCTCTTTCACGGTATCGTACCTCGCATGCTATCGCTTGTTCTTCTGCTACACTTGTACACCCTGCCTGCCTGCCTGCCTGCCTGCTTGCATGCGGTGAGGTACACACCCTTACACCGACACCAATCATCTCACCCCGTGGACTTGCCGGCTGGGACACTTCATTGACCGCTTACGTCACTGCACTACCTGAGCTGCCAGCTGCTCCGACTTGCATTGTTTCCTGCACTCCTAGCAGCACTTTGTATCCGCTTGCTTGCACTGGGTCCTGGAGTACACCTCGACAACCACTCCTCGGAGACGAGACGAGCCAGCGTAGACCCCAAGAGCCAGGAAACACCACAGGGTACTTGGTACCGGCAGATAAGTGCACTGTTTGTTCACCAGTCGTACTCTCTACATTTAGGGCATTGTAACCTTTTTCTCGACTTTAGGAGCTTCACTCCCCCTAGTCGCATAAGTTGACACGCACTGAAAATACTGTGCATTAGTATTTTCCCCATTTTGTAGGCACCATTTAGTATATTTTAAGGTAAATAACGATTAATATTGCGACTATATATACCTGTAAACCGATCCAAGTAGTACTACCAGGGTGAAGGTGACTCTGGAAATAACCTATTGTTGTTGTAAAGCCATTAATATGTACTATTAGTACAGACTTACCACTACCGATCTGTTCATGTCGAGCCCTGTCTGTTATTGTGTTGTACAATAAAGCCTGTTTATTAAAACCTGTATATCAGTAAACTTTGCACCATTTCGTTAGCCGAATAAACAGCCGGCTTTAAGGTGAGTAGCATTTGAGGTTAGTGGCTAACTTCACCCGCGTCATTAGGTGCGTTCAGTTCGGTGGTCGCCCGCCGACCAGAGAACTATTACCCTGACCGAACGTTAAGGTCCAGAGCCTTTTTCCCGTTTTTTTCTGTGTATCATCTAAGGCTAGGCGGATCCCTCCCCTTGGCTCAAATACGACACCATCTGGGTTGAAAACGGGTGGCGCCTCGTAAGAGAACTGTGTTATTTTACCCACGACCGTCTCCACGGAGCTAGCGGCCAACCCTCAAGGGATCCCCACTTAATACTGGCACCCGTCGAACCAGAGCCACCAACCGCACACCCCCTAAAAAGAGGTGTGTAACACCTCACCCTGAGCTAGCTAGCCAGTGGGTTGCTCAGTTTGACTGTAGCAGTCGTTTGAATTAGTCTACGCACCAGTGACGTGTCGAAAATATGTTAAGTGTTCAGATGGAGTAACGGATTAATCTCAAGTTTCTTGTTAAACTGGGGAAAACTTTTACAGAAGCTTATGATACAATGTTAAAAGAAGTGTACGGGAATTAATGTTTATCCCGCACACAAGTTTTTGAATTGTTTAAACGGTTTAAAGAGGGACGTGAAACGACCGAAGACGATCCGCGCCCCAGACGGCCCTCAACGTCAAAAACGGACAAAAACATTGAAAAAAAATTGGTAATTTATTCCGCGAAGATCATCGTCTAAGCATCCGAGGGTTTGCTGAAATAACAGGAATCGACAAAGAATGGGTTCACCAGATTTTGCATGAATCGTTCAACATTCGCAAAGTTTGTTCAAAAAATGGTGCCAAAACTCCCGAGTGAAAGGAATTAAGAATGAACATTTGCGCTGACATTCTAAACAACATTGACACTGATCCAGGCTTATTGGACACGGTGACATTAAAGGGGACAAGATTCGAAAGTGTGGAAGAGGTTAAAGAAAAAGCGACGGAGGTTCTGAACCAGCTAACAAAAGCGGACTTCCAGCACTGCTTTCAACAATGAAAAAGTCATACGGAGCGGTGTAGATATCGCTAAGGGGGAGTACATTGAGGAAAAAGTTGCTACTGTAATTGGTAATGAATAAAAAGTGTAATGACAGAGGTGTGGCTATTAAATAACCGACCTGCTGTCATAATACTTTTTATTCGTTACCAATTACAGTATCAACTTTTTCGCCTTACTTCGACTTTTCCATTGTTGAAAGCAGTGCTGGAAGTCCGCTTCTCTCAGCTGGTTCTGAACCTCTTTTTAAATCTATTAATTTTTAATAAAGTTGGTTTTCAAGGTAAATGCAATTTTTCATGGGAGCTGATTTGGTTTTCAAAGAATGCCAATAGTAGGCTATGTAATATATCCTTCAAATGTGACAATTAAGTGAATAATTCCGTTTTTCTACAATTTTTTTAATATTCTTGGAAAGCTTTGTTTCACTTTTTTCCAAACTTACCCCCTAAGAAAATTTACTAATATGCAGTAAAAAGTGACACCTTTAAAGAATCCAAACATTTAATTTGGGCATTAGCATGATGTTAATTAAATCGTAATTTAAATATCCATGGTTCATTGACAGTCGAATGGGAAAACTAATTGTCAGTTCCTGGAGGTCTTCTTTCCACAGCGAACATCGTGAAAAGCAGAACTCGTTAAAATACAAGTTTTCGAAGATGCCCTGCCTGTACGTATTCGTCGTTCTGGTGAGAGAGGAGGGGAGCGGGGTATTTTGTTCCGTTCGTTACAGTTTTCAATTAGGATGGCGAAGTAATTTCGTCAGTTAGGAAAGTTTCAGCTGAAATTCCTCTATTTGAAGACGCCTAATTAGTGAGACCGTTTTGAATGAGGGCTTAGGGTCCTTAATTATTATTTTTACGTCCTTGCGACTTTAAGGAATTCATAGAAAGAGCCCTTTATTAATGACACGCGAAATTTCTTCGTGGAGGTAAAGAGATTCTGATAATTTTCATTATCCTTGAAATATCACAAAACAAATCAGTAAATATTAGACATTACAGATACAGAGGCTTCATTATTGTTCCTAAACCACGTGACCAATTAGTTATTCTTATATAGTTATTTTACATTATTTTATTTTATGTAGTTTACATGGCTAAATGGCTAAATTAAAAAGTTACCTCTTGGTAACTTTTGATATAAGGCCATAGTCACATTAAAACGCATTTCCTTGCATGTTTTATAGTGCAATACTTAACTGTACCTATACTGATACCGCGTTACTGTAAACGTTGAATAACAGTATATTTGACATTTAGTGTTTAATTGTCCATTGTCGTCGGTCTATCCAATTTTAATTTCATATTGTTGTTTACTTTTCTTTGCTTTGGTTGATTTGTTTTTATGCTTCATTTCTTATCTGCGATTGAGTAGGTCTTGTCTAGTCTTATCTAGTTGTTGCTTAGTTCAGAAGTTAATGTCGTTTTTCAATGTTTCAATATTCAGTGTTCAATGGTTTTTACACCTGACAAGACGCGTTTATTTTAATTGCCCACTTTCAGAGTGAATCACAAAATAAATATGTTTTTTCACAAAAAGAAAAACAGTCATGCATCAAACAATTATGTATGGAATATCCTGAGGCAAATATCAGCAAAAAAAATAGATCAAAGTCTGGCGAAATCTCTATTAAAGCCTTTTGCTTAAACAGGTAATTTTCTATAAATGTATTACTATTTTTGAATTACAAACAGTTAACTTTTAAGACCTCTTTTCTTTATTTCATATTCAAGTTATTGTTTAATATCAAATACAGTTTTTTTTTATTTCGTAGGACTTCCCGTTGGAACGTGGCATAAGGCTTAAAAACCGATTTCGTTTACAACCATAAAAGGTAACCGTTTTACAGGAATTATATTCTCTGGATTATGAAAAACGTGGGCAGTATTGCGAATGTAAAATTTAACAACGATTTAGTGGACTTCACAGTTTTTACCGCTTTGTTAATAGTTAAAATTATGGGCTACAGAAAATCCTCACAATTTTGTAGGTTACTAGTTTACACCTTATTAAAGTTGGTGTCAAAAAAGCAAGGTAGGTCTCATATTTTTTAATGAAATAATAAATGCCGAATAATGTCAGGTACTCATTTTACATTCATTCATAGAAGAACTCCATGATGAGGAGCCCAATTCTACACAAAAAAAGAACATTCAAATAGAGTAAACGGTAGGCAGGGCAAGTTTTAAGAAATTTTAATGTTCCAATTTCTATCTATCAGCTTAGGTTAAGAACGTAACACAACATTCTCAGTTACGTATTGTTTATTTTTTTTTTTGTAAACAATAGTAGGTACTGAGCTATATTTTAATTCAAATATTTAAGAAAAATATACATACAGTGTCATTAAATTTATTTCATCCGAAACTATTTTTGTCGTAAACTAGATATGGAGTAAAACTTACTAAGGAAAAGTAATGCCAGTGTCACAATTATAATAATGTTAAAATAATTTCAGTAAATTGAGTATAATTGTAAAATATGATTTTAAAACATAAATAATAACCATACCCAGTGTTACTTATTTTATTTATTGCTAAACTATTTTTTATGTTAATTTGAAATTCATTTTGATATTTGTGATGTTAATTTTCCAGTAAATTGTGTAATATTTTTAAAATTTCACGACATATTTTTTTCAATAATATTTTAAGAAACAGAAATTTGAAAACAAATATTCATGTTAATTATTTTATTTTTTTGAAAGAAATAAGGTCATTTAATTGGCTAACTTTACAAATCCATTTATTTTCAATTTACTACTTACTTGAATACTTGTATGAAATATCAAGAAAATAAATAATAAGTATTAATTTATTTTTATCTAGTGATTGCCTACATTTTGAGATAAACTGGTTTGTATTTATCTATATTGTATCTTTAATTAGTATGTATTTATTGTATCTATAAGAACAATAAAATATGTTTAAAATCATATTTGATTTATATTGGAATACATAAGGAATTTAAATTCCTACGTAATTTTGTTATAAAAGTAGATCTACTTTGTGCTGTCTTGCAAGTGGGAGCAATTAATTTCGACTTAATGAAATTACGTTTTAAAGGGTTCTTTAAAAATCTAAGTGAACCGAATTTTTCGGCGCAATGAAAAAATTCTCTACAAAAAGCTTCTTTATATATATGTTTCAATAAACTCTCAAATTTACAAGAATTAGGACTTATAAGAATTAGTATTATTATTTATAGAGCAAAACAAGAAATAATTTATTCCTTTTCAAGGTTAGGTACATCAAAAACTTATTTTCTGAAACTTGTAGCTTATTTTCTGAGTAAATAATAATAAATTTCTGAATAAATTTCATTCACGAATCATTGGAATCAAGTTCATTCCATCTTTTGTAGTTAAAATTTGTCTCATCAACCTCAAACAATGCAATGGTTTATTTCCTTACGATCTGTATTGTAATTATTGACATAGAGCATTACAGTTTTAAGTACATTTTACATTTGTTGCAAAAATGTTGCAAGATTTGTTGTTTTAGCCTTTAACTAAAAAAAAAAAAAACAGATCAGCTTGATATCCGTATTTCCTGTTTTTTTCTTGGAACCGCTGAGCTGATTCTTGATAAATAATTTAGTGTTAATTCAATGCTATTACTTAAAATAAAGTTTAAACATAAATTAATTCGCCTTAAATGTCTCTTAATCTTTGGTCTTGCAAAATCCGAGTCTCCCCCTCTTTCCGTCGCCTGCGAAAATGCCATGATTAATTAGTTTTGTTTTAACGAGAATAGCGTGTCTAAGTCACATTATAAAACACGCTGCAGTACATCTTTATTTTAATGCACTAGTTATAACTATGTTGCGCTATGCGGTACCGTTGCTCGTTTAATGCACCCCCTCAATACTACATATTGCAAACAATGTCGTGCGCAATTAGTGTCTTGTAAGCGGAAAAACTGCATTATTTAATTATACATGGGCTGTTAGAATACCACCATAAAAACGAAATAAACAAAGCTAAGCAAAATAAATAAGCTAAGCCGAAGAAGCGCGACGTGGAGGCAGTTCCGTACATTTTGTCCACATCAGTGGCGGTGCGTGATATTTCAGTTAGCCATATCTTGAAAACGACGCATGGGACCCACTTCACTTTTTAGGTGATGACTATACACCTCTTACAGAAAGGATTTATAGTGAAAAAATCGTCAGCAAAGTTTGCGAAAAAATTTTCAAAAACACTGGAGCACTCCCTGGGTTCTCAGTAACGCTCTGTGGAATATTTGCAGTATATTTTTTTTCATAATCTAGAAACAAATATAAGGAGACGTTTTTCGATTTGTTACAAAATATTTTTGTTTCAAAAAGTTATGGCCATTTTAATTTTAATTTTATAGGAACATTTTGTTTCCCAAAATTAAAATGGCCATAACTTTTTGAAACAAAAAATATTTTGTAACAAATCGAAAAACGTCTCCCTATATTTGTTTCTAGATTATGAAAAAAAATATACTGCAAATATTCCACAGAGCGTTACTGAGAACCCAGGGAGTGCTCCAGTGTTTTTCAAAATTTTTTCGCAAACTTTGCTGACGGTTTTTCCACTATAAATCCTTTCTGTAAGAGGTGTATAGTCATCACCTAAAAAGTGAAGTGGGTCCCATGCGTCGTTTTCAAGATATGGCTAACTGAAATATCACGCACCGCCACTGGTCCACATGCAATAACGCCTAAACTTAACGTGCATTAAGGACTTTGTTAAATTTATTGTTGTCGATATAGTGTTATATATTTTATGCCTGAATTCATTTTGTAAATACACGAGTTTATTACGATCCCGGGATTTTATTTCCCTAACGAGAACCTAACGTCGTTGTTCTGCTTTCTCTCTTTCTCTTTCGCTGCTTTTTTTACAGTGGGTATCTCATATATCTCTCCGGTATGGCCTTTTTACCTCGTACTGCGTTTGTTGTGCACAATTTGCGGGCAAAATTATTCTTGGTGTTCTGTACGTACTGGTGTACCAATAGTACGTATGTAGTCCATTTTGCCATTTTTCTGGGAGCTGCATGATTCCGCGTTCGTAGAAGAACTGCTCTTTTCCAGCGAAGAACTGGGTGAGATACTCTTTGATGGCCTCATCAGAATCGAACGATCTACCATTCAATTCGTTCTGCGAAGAACGAAACAAATCTTAATTTGATGTGGCAAGATCCGGTGAGCAAGGAGGATGAGGCAAGACTTCCCATCCAAGCTGCAGCAACTTTTGGCGAGTCACCATACTTGTATGAAGTCTTGTGGTGTCGTTGATGAGTTCTGGCCGCTTCACCGCAGGAGATGTGTTCAAATCCAGTTGGCGCGACAGTACAGATCGGAATCGATCGTCTGGTTCCGCGGTAGGAGCTCGAAACACACCACGCCCTTATAATCCCACCATATTGAGAGCATAACTTTCCCCTAGTGAAGATCAGCTTTGGATTGTGTTTGCCAGCTCATTTCCACTGCACCATCTCTTACGTCGAATATTGTTGTAAACAATCCATTTTTCATCGCCCGTTACCAGGCGCTTCAAAAACGGATCGATTTTGTTGCGCTTGAGGTGAGTATCGGCGATATTGATGCAATTGGTGAGATGAATTTCTCTAAGTTCATGAGGAACCCATATATCGAGCTTGCTGATGAATTCCAGCTTCCGTAGATGATCGTGAACGGTGGAATGATGAAGGTTTAGTGTCTCCGCAATGCCACAAAGTAGTCGAATGTGGGTCTGCTTCGATCAGTGCCTTTATTTGGTCGTCATCAGCCTCCATGGATATATCAGCCTCCTTCCGGAGCGAGAAGCATCGGTGACATCAAAGTCATCAGCACGGAATTTGGTGAATCATCTCTGGCAGTGGCTCTCTTATAGAACACTGATACCGTAAACTTTACGCAATTTTTCACAGCCTGGCTTGCGTTCTTCCCTTTGCGGAAATAAAAAAGCAAAATATGCCGAAAATGCACAGTTTGACCTTATATTTTCAACTTGATGTAAAAATCAAACGACGCGACCAAATCGATTACCTTCTTTTCTTAAATGAAGATTGAACTGTCAGCTGTAAAATGGTATAGCATCCGAGTCGATCCTGATGACATTTCTCATGTAAAAATACATGTAATGCCATCTATTGCAAAAATATGTCATGACTTTTCCGACAACCGAATATTAGCTTTATTTATTTAATTCCTATTTATTTTATTTTAAACATATGCGACGCTTACGGAAGTGAATAAAAATTTGTTACTCAATAGCTATCCAAAACACTAACGGTGTTTAAGATACTTTGTGTCATACTTTAAAATACCGTCTTCGGATAGCTAAACACTCCAATAGTGATATATCTTTAAAAGCATCTGCGCTACAGCCACCTTCCTATTTACGTTCCTAACGTTCTGCAGGCCGAGGTATTGGCAACGTCGCGTCGCCCGCCAGTGGATGTAAATTAAGAATGAGACCTGACGGCCGAGCCGAGCGTTTCTCCCACCCTCTTCCTCTTTTCCGCCACTATCGGTGACCGGAATGCTCCGGACCTGACAAGTGACGGGTTCCGGAAGTTGCCACCGGCCGAGACGCGGCAGCCGACGCGTCTACTACGGTGTCATTCACGGCCGGCACCGGAGGGGATGCTGATTCCGGTTGTAATAACCGAATCGTGGGAGGTAGAGACGTGAACGGCTACGCGATAGAAAACGGGTAGATAGACGGTGATAACAATCCATGGATGATTTTTGCACGTCTAATGATCGAATGACTTTTTTGACTTGACTTGAATGAAACTAATGTTGAAATGTTTTGACAGTTACTGCATAATCTGGTAATACAGATATTTTAGAAAAATCATAGACAGGCAAAGAAGATTATACCTTCTTGGTCAAATTTAAATATACGTAATTATAATTAAAATATACGTAAAGGCCTTTTTTAAAAATATAGACTTTAATGACTATATCGTTTGTTTATATTGCCATCTACGATAGAAAGGAATTACTTATCGGATGGTCAACAAATATAATGGTGAAGTTATTTCTTGCGGGTTTTGCCGCAATCATCTAAATTGACTTGACGTTTCGCTGATCATGCTGTCGGCTTCTTCAGAAGGTTTCTAAAGACTATTGTCCAAAAAAGACATTTTGAAAGTTCTTTCCAAATTTGTAAAACATATATTAGGTGGGTTACGCAGGATTTATAAACTCTTCGCTCGCACTGGCGTTGGCGCTGGCGTCCACGTCCAAAGTTAAAACAGTAGTTTTAGGTAGAGTCGTTTATAAACGGCGCTGGCGTCCAATTCCGGCGCTCGCCGGAGTTCGAGATATCTTAATTTTATGTTTCATCGTTGGGCGTTCGTAGCAAACTTGTAGCACGTACACCGCGACCAATCACAACGCATGAATGTGGTCACGTTATATGACGTTTTATTAAATTACATTAAGCATATGATTTTAGACATTTTCCACGTTGTGACATCATTGTGGCGCAAGATTTTATAAATAAACATAATGTAACAGTGAATTGTTCCCATTAATTTGTTATTATTGTTTGTCAAATTCATGTGTACAAAATGAAAAACACAAACAAAATAAATTAGGTTAACATAACCTTAATTTATGAAACAAAAGAAAACGCGAGCGCCAACGACAGTTTATACATGGCATGTTTGAGTTGCTGCGGAACGCCAGCGCGAGTGAAGAGTTTATAAATCCAGCGTTATTATTAGTATCAATTAGTTAGAAGTACTAGAATACTAAATTATTTATTTTAGTATTTTAGTATAAAATAGTGCATCTAAAGATTTTACTACACAGTGTGAGATTTTAATACGTATTTAGTGTTTAGAATCACTGTTTATTAAAAATGTTAAATTGTATTTTAATATCCTGTTTAGTACAGAGTGAATACCTTGTACGAGCCATCTACAAGGTTCGTCCTGTAGATTCGGCAATATTTTAAAAAATGTGACAAAAAAGGATGCAAACAACATCATATCTTAACATTTTTTTATGAAATTTTATATACTAAATTTGTAGTAAAAAAATCACCCCGTATAGCATCAATTTATTAAAATACTAAAATATTAAATTAAAGTACTAAATTACTAAATTCTTTAGTACTTTTATATAACTGATGAAGTATTAAAAAATATGATCCACGGTAAAAAAGGTAACGGGATAAACCTCTAAAAAAATACCTCCACGTCAGTCGTTATTTTTATTCGAAACCCTCGGCTGGATGGAGCGAAATTCCCCAATTACGCCGGGATATTAAAGGGGCAAAAAAAAAAGTCTACCGAGAAAAATCCAATTATTCTCGGAGGCACCAACCGAAAATCGCAATCCCTTTAGTTCGCCGTCAGAGCCCCGGCTCGATGCTCCGGAACGTACCTGCAACAAAAAAAGGGGTATATGAGAAAATCTGCTGAAGTGTGAATTTTAAGATTGGTCATAAAATATATATATATATATTCTACGGAACGAGAATTGGTCGGTGTGTTTTAGATACAAATAGAGACCCCCGGCGACGGCTTTAGGACTCCGCTTCCGATATACTCACTCACGCACGCTGTCGAGCAGAAAAGTTCACGTCTGATTTCACTTGAATAATGGCGGAATACTCGCGAGTGCCAAAGTTCGCGCGATTCGATTTCGGGAATTTAACTCGTCTGCGAGTCGCGAACAGCCGATAAGAATTCGGCAGACGGCCTCGATTTGCTCGAGGAAATACGTTATAAGAAGGGTTCACTTATTAAAAAGTGATTAAACATGAACAATATTATCCTAAGATAAAAAAAATCTACCCCTCCTCCCCTCAAAGAAGTCCATTCAAAGTATGCCATGAAATCGATCCCACGTGTCGTGAATTATAATATATCGGTGCGCAAGTAAGACTCCGCGTTTTTTTGAAATTCTTTTTTTTTATTTGAATAAAGTACTTCTACGTATTGCATTGTTTTACATCGTGTTCTGCATCTCAAACGATAGCTACTCGTGATACTTGATATATAAGCTTATGCGAATTTTGTTATTTTGTGCTCTTTAGTTGTCTAATTTTGTGCATGAAAAGTCAAACCCAATATCCACGGCAAGAAAGTTCATATCTGCATCTGGTGAGATCAGCACGGCATAATGTACTACAAACTTCTGCAACCAGGCGAAACAATTACAGCTCATCGCTATCAACAATAATTAACGCAGTTACGCCAAGAAATCGCAGTGAAACGACCAGAATAGGCGGATCGACATGACAAGTTGATCTTCATGACAACGCAAGGCAGAGCATGTCTTACAATCGGTAAAAGACACACTGAAAGGTTTCAGATGGGAAGTCTTACCCCACCCGTCATACTCTTGAGACACCGCTCCGTCAGATTATTACCTCTTTCGGTCAATGGCATATGATCTGGCCAACCAGCGCTTCCAAAATCGCGAAGAACTTCAAAAATGGCTTGACGAATGGATTGCCTCGAAACCAATGCTTGTGTCATACTTGTACACCTAATATTTTACTCTTAGAGGTGCTCTGTTTTTATTATTTAGACAATTACATATTATGGTAATCATGGCAGACCAAAAAGCTTTTACGACCGAAAGTTACTTTAGAAGTGGTGGAAGCGTTGACGGCCAGTAGCTTTATTTAACACAGGACGTCTTTCAGGATTTTCAAACAGAATTTCTAGAAATAGTAATGGATAAGTTTCGCCAAATTTTGACTAGAAAACTATTGTGTACTGAATATTGTATTACACGAAAGTTGTTATTCTAAAATTCAATCCTGCCAAAGCTGCAACTATTAAGAAGAGCCAGACAAAAGTTCCAAAATATTTCCATTTAAATATATTTACAAATTATTCGTAGCAATTATTTTCTGTAAGTGTACAAGAACTGTACAAATTGATTCAGGTTTTTAAAAGTTAAAATACTGAGTTAATGAATACATTGCTATTAATAATTCTGATTTGTACAAAGAAGTTATTCAACAAAAATAACTGATAATCCATCAAAATAAATATACATAACCAAAATGGAATGTATAGAAAATTATTTTTTTATCTGGTAGTAATAATTTAATTCAACAAAAAGTTAAAGATGTCTTCATTTAAAAAATCATGCTTCTATACTTTTTACTGTTTCTGATAAAAAAAATATATAAAATATTGTCACCAAATGCATACATTGTTCATAGTGTACCAATGGTACTGCTTTTTGTTTCGTGAAAAACATATCAATATATCCTATCTTCGTGCGCGCATGTATAAAAGAAGAAGCAAGCCGCAAAGTTCGCGGAACGCATATCAATGTCTATCCAATTATATCTCGAAACCCATTACCGAGTTCACCGTTACGTGCTTAAGATAATAAGATAATTACGTAATTCGATTTTTTCGAGGCAATTTCCCCTTCAATAAATCCATCCGAATGAATATTACTTCCTGGATCATTTCTTTACATTCGTAAAACCTGTTCCAGCGATGCGATGTTGTAAATACATTGACAAAGACGAAAAAATTTAATTAAACGGAAGGTAAGATAATGTCTTGCGTACGACGACACGGTACGTTTCATCCGTAAACTGGTATGCGGATATACGGAATTTTTGTGATTGCGACGACTGATATTATCTGGTAGACAATTTACAGGGCGTATCACGTAAAACTACAATTGCAAATATGAAATAAAGACCACCAGAACGACTGGAATTCATGAAATAAACTTTAAAAATTGTGAATTAAAGTATACAGGTGCTCAGAGATGGGCAACAATGGGGGTCAACAATGGGGGTCAACAATGTCGACAATTGTCTTTCCACGCGTCGACTTTGATGTTGAGATCGACAATTTTTAATACAGATGTCAACAATATAGTCAACAACATGTCAACAATATAGTAAACTGTCTTGTAAACTTGAAAAACAATCCAGAACTCATACAAATGCACAACGTGCTAACACTGCTAATACATTGTATCTATCCACCTAACGTAAACCAATAATTCAAATTTCATGAAATTGCAAAAAAAAACTATGACAAGAATCGAACCCACAGACTCATATCAATAGTCTAACGACATTCAACACTTCCGCCAATGCGCCAAGCTATGTAGCTCGTATCATAACCACAGAACGTTGGACCGGAATGTCTATGGTTCAGAGCCGATATATGCTACTGAAATCCGAGGCAAGAATTGGTAAAATGTTGGGCACAAGACTATAATTAAATATGCACTTACAATTAGTGGCATGCTTGCCATTCATTTTTATTAAATTCAATTTAGGACCATCATTTAAACACATTTACGACCAGTGTGCTTGAAGGTGGAAAAATTATGATGAAAATGAGTCCAAAATCGATTTGCGCAGGCTGATTCTAGATGAAAAGTAGATTCAAAATTTATAAAATATAAAATCGTAGCTGATCCCTTTCGCGTTTTATCCACATTTTTGGATTTTAACCCTTTGCAATACAGTAAGTCGTATACATCAACTTTTTCTTTGAGCACTTAGCACTTTTAGAAATAAAACTATCGTAAATAAGTTTATTATATCTTGTAAATACAGTTCTTTAATTAAAAAAAAAACTTACTCGACAATATTCCATTACTAAAAATTAAAAATTCATTTGTTATATATAAAACACTTGGAAATTATTAAAATCCAAAAATTGTATTTTCTCGTACAAACAAATTTTCAACTTATTTTTTTAAGAATGTATAAAAAACTCATAATAAATCTCGCTTTGAATTTAGTCAAAAAAATGTAATTTTAAAATCATAAATTATTTTTATTTGACACAAATTGAATATTTTAAATTTTAGCTTACCCCAGGGTTAACGACGAGGACGTAGTGGTGATATAACCCCATGTTTTTTTGTATTCTTTGTATGTTCTTAATTTTTTTTTGTATATTTTTATTTTTTTTTTGTATTTTTTTATTTTTTTTTTGTATTTTTTTATGTTTTGTATTTTTAAGTATTCAAATATATTACACGTACAAATAAGTAATGAGACAATAATAAATTAAATTAGAGGTGTAAGGACGAAAATTCAGTAACTGCTTTTTGCAATCTTGGTCCATAACACTCCATAGTACTTGGTCCACATCATGAACATTATTTATTTTATATGATTCCCAGGTTTTTAATTTGCGATGAACAGCTTCGCCACATTGTTCTCTCCAAAACCCTAAAGCGAAACCATTTTCTATATTTGCAAACTTTCCTTTACCTGCAAGAATCACATGAATTTTCCTAAAGATTTTCAGTGCTTGGCCCAGTTCCTGTGGCGAAGTGACGAAGCTGTTCAAATTATTAAAAATCTGGGAATCCTATAAAATAAATAATGTTCATGGTGAGTCTTATGGACGAAAATTGCAAAAAGAAGTTACTGAATTTTCGTCCTTACACCTCTAATATAATTTTTTATTGTTTCATTACTTATTTGAACGTACAAATAACAAAACAAAGAATACAAATAACAATAAAAAAGAATACAAAAAAAAACATGGGGTTATATCACCACTACGTCCTCGTCGTTAACCCTGGGGTAAGTTAAAAGTGGTTTAAAATATTCAATTTTTTTCAAATGAAAATAATTTATGATTTTAAAATTACATTTTAAATTTGACTAAATTCAAAGCGAGATTTATTATGAGCTTTTATACTTTCTTAAAAAAATAAGTTGAAAATTTATGTTTGCACAACAAAATACAATTTTTGTATTTTGATAATTTCCAAGTGTTTTATAACAAATGAATTTTAATTTTTAGTAATGGAATAGAGTTTTTTTTAATCAAAGAACTGTATTTACAATATATAATAAACTTATTTACGATAGTTTTATTTCTAAAAGTGCTAAGTGCTCTAAGAAAAAGTTGATGTATACGACTTACGGTATTGCAAAGGGTTAAAATCCAAAAATGTGAATAAAACGCGAAACGGATCAGCTACGATTTTAAATTTTATAAATTTTTAATCTACTTTTAATCTAGAATCAGCCTGTGTAAACCGATTTTGAACTCATTTTCATCATGGTTTTTCCACCTTTAAGCACACTGTGCGATAAAGGAATGAATGATAAGAACTGTAAGAAATACGACAAACACCACCAATATATTAAGAAATAAACATAACCCGATTTTTTTTGTTTCAGATTACATTTATTACATTTGTTTCAGATTTTCACACAAGCGGATCGGAACTAATGGGCCATTTCGATTGCTTTCATGATCCCCGCCCCTGACACCATTAGATATCTTTGTATGGAGTTATAACCTGCAGTTATTACAGGTCTGTAATAAGATTAATACGTATATAGATGATAAATACACCATATAAACGTGAATTACTACGTCGGTTCCATGCTTGTGTTGAAGCAGGTAATTTTGAACACCTCTTATAAAATTAAAATGAAAATTACGCTTAATTGTTCAGATGATTTGTTGCCTCCTCTCTATTCATTTAACTGTTTTCAATGCGGTGACATTACACCGTCACTGATGACGTCAATTTGACATTTCTCAATTTTAGTATAAAAATGTTCATTCATTCGTGAGTAACAGACTGCAAACAACATCTTGGGACGCCTTGTATAGGGAAAACAAAAATATAAATTCTCATTGGATTTATAGAACATATGATTTATATCTTACGAACAAAAGCACACGTACTGAATGAACCAACATGTAATAACTAATCAGGCACACTTGTTTATAAACACTACGAAGTGTGAATTTTCAATTCGGTTTATAAGATAAACTCAGCTTTTATGGAATGTGTCTCTAATTTGGAATATTAGTTTAATATTGTTATTTCACGGTGACTCTTCACTATAGTGTATAAATGCTGTAAGCGATTTGCTTTTGCAGTAGGTGTAGACGTATGTATATATGTATTTATATTTAGTTTGTTTAATAACGTTTTTTTTTCAAGCTCTTCATAAATATTATATTTTGTTTGTCATGCAACAAGTGCATCAAAAACGACTACCTCCATGACAAGGAGAGCATTAATTGCTAAAATTCTTTAGAAGCGCACAAAAGTGAAAACGTGATTACAAATGAATAGCCATAGACTTAATACAGTAAGAAGACTACTTTTTACAAATTTGGAAACGAATTTGATGATCCAAATCACCGGTGGGAAAATAAACATTATTGACGAAACAGATTGCATCAAATGGTGCATATGATCGATTCAGAAACTGTAGGAAGTTTTTCCTTAGCGAATATATGTATATATATCAAGAAACATAATTTGTGAATAAACGAATAGGCTTAGAGGCACTGTAATTTAGACCGATTAGCAACTATTTTTAATATCTATACAGTCACCTTTAAATACAAAACATTCTAAGTAATGTGGAACATAGAAATAAGAATATAGTAGAATAAATATATGAAGGCATTGGTTACAAAAGTTTCGTTGTGATATATAGTGACAGTGTATACAAATATACAGTGATGACGTAGTATACGTAAGGTTTGCATAGATACAGTATTTTGATACTGACGTTTTGAAAGAGAGAATGAAGTAAGACTACTTTGCCCGAAAACAGTAAATAGCGTTTTAGAGGAATTTCAATAAAGCCTTGGTCACTTACAGGAAGCAAATGAAATGCAATTTGACTATTGAATTAAATGCCAAATTATAGTTCACTTAACTGTTAAAATAATTAAAATTTATTATTTTGCTATTTTCAATTGTCTCTAACTCATCAGTAAACTACTTTAGAGCATTTAGTATTATATTTTTAGAATTGACTGTTAACGAAGAACCCAAAAGTAAGGTAAAATAAAAAAAACAGGGTATTCTATTTAAAAAAAAATGTGCAATTGAAAATTGAAAATAAAAGTTGACCCGTCCGAGGAATTTGCAAAATGAATTGAATTGAATTGAGTTTATGCAAACCTTTAGGTCTTCATTTGTATTTGCTGTACGTGCTGTGCTACGTATTGTAACTACCTGGAATTCAATTATAAATTTAAACATATTATTTTTAAAAAGTTAAACGGCAAGAAAATGCAAATCCAAGTCGATTTTTTTCAACATTCTGGTATGAAAATCTCTTTAACGAGGCATTTATATACGACTGGTATTTTCTATCAGAGCCATCTCACTATCCAAACCTTTGCATCTGAGCCTAAGTAAACGTAAAACGTTCATTAACTCCCCCGTATTAACTAACTCTCGGTTGTGCATTCGTTTTACATGGGACGATCCCCCGTTAATTCGCTAAACGCCCAATTTTTAAGCTGAAAGCACTTAATATTTGAAAACGAGCGCACCCTTAAATTGTTAAAAGCCCCGCGCCGCGTAACCAAACACTTTAATAGTTTATTTTTTTTAATTAGATATTGCGCAACGCGTCCCCGGGGAGCAGGCATCGGTTTAGCCGCCGTCATACGAGTCGTCTCCATTTAGAGTCCATTAGGAAGATTCGGGATGACGGAGAAAATATTAGGGGTCTCGGGGGTGTGCGGGCTCAAGGGCGGCAAATGGAATCCTGATAGAGCGGTCGCGCGACTCGTGACATTTGCAAAGGGGGACGGATTCTCAAGATGTGTGCGACGTACACCGAGGATTCGAGATGACTGAGGCAGTGGCGTAGCAGGCGAACATGAAGCTGGTTTTTAAACACGGTCTGTAACTAAGTCAGAATATTCTAGCGCCTCTTTGATTAGTGATCACAAATATTTTCTTTGGCGTCACACGAAAAAAAATCTGATATTTACATTTGTTAAACTCTTCTAATAGTATTGCTGACTTTTGATTTGTAAACTATTCTGATTTATATCTGTAGTATTTGGTGGCATAATTTTGAAGAAATGAGAAATATAAAGACCCATTCTGCTTTATTTCTGTTCACTCACAGATTTTTAAAAGTATTATTGATAAATGAATACAAAAGTTCGGTAAAAAGGTAACTTAACTTCCATTAAAAGCAAATAAAAATTGTTTCTTGTCTCACCGTGGCCTAATTACAATACAGTAGACTCCCGATTATCTGAAATGAGTGAGACCAGAGACCAAAATTCGGATAAATCGGAGATAAAAATAACTCACTCCTACGCCGCACAGTGGGCGAAAATGGCATAATTTTTCTCAAAATAAGATAACCCCACAGAAAATTCCGCTCATAATGATTTTTTATTCTACAGGTTTTGGACAGTAGATTAAAGGAAAATTGGTCCGACGCACGTTTGAGGTTTAAAGAGGGGGGAGAGACATCCCATAAGGGACCCCATATCCCAGTAATTTTACAATTAAAGCTTTTAAGCTCCAATAACCGCATACCTCCAACTTTTAACCCCCCCCTGACCTTATAACATAAGCTTTCAAAACCCCGTGACCCCATAACTTAAGCTGTTAAACCCCTATAACCCCATAACCTCAGTTTTCAAACTTTAGAACCCTAAACCAATGGTTTTATACTCCTACAAAGAAAACCTCCTAAATAAAATCTAAAGGTTCAAAACTGAGGATATGGGGTTACAGGAGTTTAACAGCTTAAGTTATGGGGTCATTGGGATTAAAAACTTAGGTTATATAGATATTGGGGCATAAGACTTGGGGTTATCAGGCTCGAAAAATTGAGTTTTGCGTACATGGGGGGTCTAAAAGTTGAGGTTATGGGGTTATGGGGGTTCGACAGTTTGAGTTATGGGGTCATCTGAATTGAAAGTTTAGGTTATAGAGATATTGGGTCTATAGAGATGTGGGTCTAAAAGTTGAGGTTATGGGGTTATGGGGGTATAAAATTTCAAGTTATGGGGTCACGGGGTTTTGAAAGCTTATGTTATAAGGTCAGGGGGGTTTAAAAGTTGGAGGTATGCGGTTATTGCAGCTTAAAATCTTTAATTGTAAAGTTACTGGGATATGGGGTCCCTTATGGTGTGTCTCGCCCTCCCCCCCTCTTTAAACCTCAAACGTGTGTCGGACCAATTTTCCTTTAATCTACTGTCCAAAACCTGTAAAATAAAAAAAATCACAATGATCGGAGTTTTCTGTGGGGAGTTATCTTATTTTGAGAAAAAATTTTGCCGTTTTCACTCATTAGTTATTGTTCTCACCTATTTTCCAGAATCAAGACAATCATAGTAAGTAGGTACCAACTTTTTACACGCAAATTCAATCACAATATAATATTTAACTAATATAATAGCCGCTTTGCATAATCATAATTTACAATATTGTCTACATGTATTATTCAAGGTCAAAGTAGATACCAAAATATTGCATGAGATATAATTTATAACCAATTTTTTTGACCTTAAATGTTACACACCCCTTTAAACGAGCATTATAAACGGCGGTACGTTTTAAAGCGGCTATTATGTACACAGTGAATGTTCCACTACTTTTATAAAATATGTACATACCTACATATGCATATAGAGATCATCACATTTCTCGTTGCAACATGTGTGTGCAGTTTTCTGGCGTACCACAGTAGACCAATGAGCACGAGTGAATATAATATGCGAAGAGCCTCTGTCTAGCGTCATGGTAGCATTAGCGTGAAAACTGAAAACGCGGTAGCAACTGAGGAATGAGTACAGAACCAGTTACTAGGTGGTCATATTTGTAGTTTTTTCTGAGACATAGGTACCGTATTATATTGAACCGTAAATGGTTCCAGTCAGAAAGGTCATCCTTCAGAGAGGATAGTATGGGTCAAACTCAGTATGGGTCAACTAGTATATATAGATAGTATGGGTCAACTAACTAGTCAAACTCATGAAGATTTATATTATAAGCGTTTACGTAGAATTTAAAATATTATAGAGAATCATTCAATCATCATCAAATATTATAGAGAATAAACTAATAAAATTGAATTGATGAGTTCAATTTATATCATGGGCGGGAGATTCATTAGTTAGGTATTTTAGTTCAGAAAACTATGGTACACAAAAAAATATGTTTTATTCTTTAGTGCATTTTACCTACAATAATTGAATTTTATTGTATTGTTGATAAGTAAGTAAATATTGATTTGAAATAAAAAAAAAACATGAACTATGTGTACTATGACACAAGAATGATAAGCCAAACAAGTGAAGAATTTCAGAAAAAAATGGCTAAAATCAATAATCAATTAAAACACTAAAACAGGCATAAATTTGTTTTTAAATGTACTTACATAACATAATATGAACCATACATAAACCTACCACCTTTGCGTTTTTTTTAACTATTTTTCCTTAAAGCCAATATTTTTGGGTACTGAGTATTTTGTTCGGGACTTAAAATCTAGCCTACCTGAGCTGAAAAATGTCGCGCGCCTATGGAGAACCTTTCTCAAGGGTAGCGAAGACACCCCTGTCAGATTCCATCAGTCTATGGGCTTATTGAACACGACGATGAAGAATCACTTACTTTGGTAATGATCGGGGATCTTAAAATTCTTAGAGATTTTCTAACGGTGCTCCCTGCTTATCCGTGATTACGTGCACATGACATTTATTTTGGAACGGTCGGTTCTAATGTCCTATTAAAGATAGAAATGGAAATAGCGCAAATTTTTTTCGTGTTTTTGTAATCTAAAAATAAATTTAAGGCATTTACTTTCAAAGTATGATGAAAATTAGACAACAATTTATCATTATTATATAAATTCCAACATTTTTTAAATCTCTTGAATATACAGGTTGTGTAAAGGCGACTTCGGCCACTTATGAAAAAAGGACAAACAGAAGTGAGACGACATATAAGAAACAACCGCATACGCATCGAAGGTAGTGGGAAAATAAGACCGGCCCACTCACCACCAGTAAATGCGCAATAGCGGGGGGCGGCACCTAAGCGCGCATTGGCGGAACTCTGCCTGAACTCTCGTGGCGCGCTTAACTTAAGCGCGCTGCATAGCAAAGTTTGTGCGTTTGAACGACGCGCGGACTGTTCCGCCAATGCGCGCTTAGGTGCCTCCCCCCGCTATTGCGCATGCGTCAGTTGTCCGTGCCGTTTAGGAACACTGGTGGTGAGTGGGCCGGTCTTATTTTCCCACTACCTTCGATGCGTATGCGGTTGCTTCTTATTTGTCGTCTCACTTCTGTTTGTCCTTTTTCATAAGTGGCCGCAAATGTCGGCTTTACACAACCTGTATACATTTATAATCTTTTTAAAATAATTTAATGCATTGTAAACAATTTACGTACACAGGTAAGTAAATGTGACTTAGAACTACAAATTATTTATAAATAGATATGCCAAACTGGCCGAACAATTTTTTTTAGCAGACAATTTATGTACAGGGTGAGTTTCCATAAATGGCGTATTCTTGCGAGTATATTATTGAAATTAGACGAAATATAGATTTTTCTATTAATTTTTCAAACAATGATATGAGACAAAAACAACTGAACATAAGAAACCATAAAACTGAACCAAAGTTTTTTTTAACGCAACAAACAGCATATTATGGCATATTCAGATTCTTCGATTTTTCCCTTTTCAAAAATATACAACATGTCTATTTCCGCTTCAGTACGTCGCGTCACGACATATTTCATTTAAAAAATAAATAAAAAACTTCAAACTTTCCATCATTTGACAAGTTGCTGCGAAGTTATTATTGAAGTTACAGAAAAGTTCCTTAGACAAAAAGTTTTTTTTTCTCAGAACAAGTTCCTCAGACAAATTTTTGCATGTTTTTATAATAGTTTATGAGATTGATGATCAGAAACCTGTTATTAGTAATAACAGTGTTATTAGTAATAATAACAGTGGACCCCCCATTTAAGAGGGTCTACACACGTACTACATACATGTTGTTCCTGTCGTTTCACAAACACCCAGCCGCCAGTTTTACCGCGTTTATTTTATTTATACGTCTTCCCAGCGTGATGCTATAAAGCTGGAGCGTTTTAATCCTAGTTTTTTCTCCACTATCTGCAACGGAACATTAACGCGTTTTTACGAAAAACTCGGTATTCCGCTAACTAAGTTGGCATCTCCAGGAATAAATTAAAACTGATTAGTTTTAATTTTCTTTTTTTTTAATTTACCTTTTTAGATTTATTTCATTGTACTAACTTAATAATGAGATAAGCGATTTCTCTTATGGACAAAGGGGGCGTTCAAGTATTACGTAACGCAATTTAGGGGGAGGGGGAGTCTTGTAAAACGTTACGATGCATTACAAGGGCGGGAGGGGGTTCGAACAACGCGTTACATAACATTGTTTTTTTTTATTTAAATAAAAAACTAGGGAATTAAAATCTCCCAAGTTGGCAACCCTTTTCGTTTATGTTTTACGGGGAATCCTCGATTGTATCCGTTTCTAATTGCAATTGCCAAAGGTTCAAATATATACGTTATTTTATTTTAAGAGTTTATTAGTAAAAAAGAGCTAAAATAGGCGAATGCATGAGAAGAACAATGGTGCATGAAGCCAAAAATGTATGTAAGGACAGGGCCAAGTCAGGAAAACGGCGTAATTAAAAGTAAGATTAGTAGTAAAAGTTTATTAGGACAAATTTGAGCCCATTTTAACATATTTGAAACTTAAGAAAATGTTTATTTCATTATGTGTCATTGTTTATTAAATAACAACATGAACAAATAAAATAACAACATACGCATGTATTGCGAGTTAGAAATCTCTTGTTTTATTTATTATTACCGCAAACGCGATTAAAACAATAACAAAGGTATTTTAGCGACTTTCCGGTACTTTGCGCAACATAATTGTGACTTTTAGGTAAAAATGGTCACTTGGTTGTTACGTAACGTTTAGGGAGGGGGGAGGGGGGTTACAGAAAAACGTTACGGCGCGTTACATTGTGGGGGGGGGGAGAGGGGGTGGAGGGGGGGTTAGAAATCTTCAAAAATTGCGTTACGTAATACTTGAACGTCCCCAAACCTACATGTGATAACTTTTAAGTTTTAGTTATTGAGGGTTGGCAGTGTTGAAATTTGCCAATAAATTGTTGCAAATATTGCAAAGTGTAAATAGTTACTAAAATGGGACAATTTATTAAAAAATAAATCCTACAATTTATTGTGCAATAAATTGGTATGTGGGTCATTCCGCGGTGACGGGTGTTACATTTGTACGCATTCTAACTGTTATAATTCCTATATTAGAACAAAATTGTCTGCGTTTTGAGTATAATTCACTTAATTTCAATGATATTTTAATTAAAACACAAACGTATTAGGAATTACTCAGGCGTTTAAATGCAATAATGGGTTTAAGCCCTGTGACGGGTGTTACTTGTACTTTTGCAAAATATGCTACCTTGTTGGCTAAACATCAGAGTTCAGCTAAATTAGAAGTTTTTGCAACAAAACGAATAGCTAAGTAGAGAGATAAATGATCTTCATTTCTGATAATTGTAAGAGATTTGTGGATATATTGTTTTTTTAAATTATTTTTTTGTCAAGCAAAACTTGTGACGGGTGTTACGAGATTTGTGACGGGTGTTACGAGTGCAAATAAAACAAAAGCTTAGTACACTTTGAGGCTTTATTTATTAATATAGACTATTAAAACTAGTATTATAAGATTTTAGATATTTTCTGTTCTGTAATTTTTATTGTTTTTCCCGCGGTTACAATTTTATCAATAAAATGAGTTGTACTTACCTGATTAATTCAAATTTTTTCACGACAAATAATAACAATTTAAACGCCAGAGTAAACGAAAATGGCGGTCTGTCAATGTGATTTACGTCAAAAACAGTGTTGCCACTTTAATGTTTTTTTCTCTATACCTACTACACTACCTAATTGGAACCATCTGAGTTTGAAGAAACTATTACGAAAAGCGGCGAAAATATTGATGAATTTCTTTTGAATTATGGAATTTGAGAATATAATACCTGTTAATTTTCTATTTTAACATACATATATGTATATTCGAAAATTATTTTTTTTGCTCCTAGGTATCGATTACCGCGGAATGGACCATGTATAAAACAGTCTTTATGTTTCAATTAAATCTTATTCCAATTAACCCTATGCCTGCAGGAAGAGGCACGCTTAAGCTTGGTATGAGTGACTTCTTACTTTCTCCCTCTTCAGACGGTCTGTATACCACCTGCAAAAGACGGAAAGACGAACACGCACCCATTAATGGAAGAACCCTTAAAGTTTTCCGTTGCACAACAAAGAGGCCTAATAACGCAACAAAATTGAATTGTCACACGTGCGAGAGGCTCCATCAATTTCCATCATCTCGAGCTGATTCATTAACGTCGCTCTCCCATTTGGCGGGTATCTTTTAATCGACAACCGGACCTAAAGAGGGCCCCCTTCTTTGTGGAGTTCCTGTTTTGTATGGGGTTTCCAATTCTAACCTAATCTTTCTATTACAAAGGCATCACAATGAATTTCCTCGGCGCTCCTTATCTCCTCGAGTTGTGTACAGCCTCTTGCCTTTCGGTCCCGCAGAGACGTCATTGAATCGGCAACAGATCTGGGTCCGCTAAATTAACAATTTCGCCGAATTATTTTTAGCGAAAGGCGGGAAAAAAAGGGAAGAGAAAAGAAACGTGAAAAGGAGGGCGATCGAAGGTCGAGCCGCTTCCCCCTTCGCAGGATAAAAGATGAGACCTTAAAAGTCTGTCTCTTGATTATTTAGGAATGTTGGCACAAATTGACACTCCGACAATAATTGCTTAATGGAAGTAATAAAGAAATTGCCTTCCTTTGTGTTCTCGCGACTATAAAAGTCTGAGAGATTATTTTATTTTCATCTTAGGCAGGCGTGCTTTTGGGAAATATAGCGAAGTAGCAGACGGACAAGAAAAGAAACTCGCTCTAAAAATGCCGAAACCTACCTACCGCTGATTTGAAAGAAAAGTGACGCGGTTAGAATATTGTAAGTCAAAATATACCTTTATTTGTGTAGTTGCACAAATGCACTTATTTGCACAATGCACTTATCTTGAGGTGATTTATTTTGTTTTAGCATTAAAAAAACATACGTGGTACCAATCATTTTCAGTTGCATATGCCTAAGAACCGTGCTCTCAGAGTAGCGAATGTATCAATGTTATTAGTAACAGATCTGCCTTAAGGGGGTTTTCAGTCTCCAGATTTTGTTTTTTTTTGTTCATATTTCCGTTTGCATTCGTCAAAAGATTTTTCAAATTCAATTATTTTATGGTTACCCATTTTTGGGCGTCCGAACAAAGAAGGGAGCCCATACTTACGACACCGATTGGGCTTTTTTTCCTTTTTGTTTTTTTTTCAATTAGTTTTGCATATGCCTTCAAGAACTCGTGCTCTCAGAGTAAATGCGAAATGTCAATGTTATTAGTACATATATCTGCCTTAACCGCTCGATAACAATTTTTAATAAATTTAGAAGTTTTAAACAGGAAGGGAAATGTAATTTTTTTTTTTATTTAGTTGCTATATCATCTATCTAATTAGCCCTTCAGTGTATTCTTGTTTTTTCAGTTAATTTTTTATGTTAATGTAAACAAAAAAAAAAAACCACGATCGCATCGACTTTAACTAAACATTATCAGTATTATAAATTTATTTATTTAATTAACCAGACTTACAGATAATTTTTTCGTTCACACTTTAACTCTTGATGATTCAGGAAAATGTTTTAAGAAGAATCAAATTTAATGATCTGTACATGTGCCATTTGGTTTGGATTATGGGCTTTTAAGATTAAAAAAAAACATTCAAATATCATATTTTTAAACTTCCTTAATGATTTTAAAAGGAAATAAAGTAATGAAAAAAACAATATGGAACTAATGATCAATTTGACCGAAATTTTGCATATTATTACTTATAGAATATTAGCTAAACAGTGTTTAGTTCTATGATATCTCTAATTTGTCAGTAAAAGTACCTACTACAATTTTGTTCAATTGGAACGTGTAAGTTAAGTCGTTTATTAAACTAACGAGCGTCCAACAAAATTTGAAATCAAAGTAGTCCAATTTGTAGGCAAAAGTTGGCCAATTCAAACACATGTCATTGATAAGTTCAGGCCTAAAATTGTTGTTTTGCACTTGACAACTTCCACGCTGTCAAGGTCAAAGTTCTAGGCCAAAACTGTGCAGACTTCTACGTTATTTTTTCCACCAGATTCTACGTTATTTTTTCTACAGCTCACTTGAAGTCACGTTTAACATTTTCTCTTTTTTGAAAATTTGCAGCGAACAAAGCAGACAAGCGCGACGAATTTTCGGGTTTATAAAAATTCCGTAAAAATAGAAAATCCTTTGTCAATAACGTATGAACTTCAACGGTCATCTACACTCTCTTATTTCCGAATTCTATTGGCGCAGGTATTTCTGCAGGGAGACAACAATAAGGCATTGTTCAACTTGTTTACAAAGTAACATTCCTAACGGTAATAGTTTCGACGATCTGTTCGGTTTATAGGTATTACCCTCCTTCGAATTTGCAGTAAATCTCCCCAACTACCTCAAACACTACGGCCCGGTTAACATCGGAGATAAGTTGATTTTGATTTAAAGGTGCTATCCCGTGCAAGACTAGCAGTTTGTTACCGCATTTATTCGGCTTGTCTAGAAGGCTGCTTGGTCGAAAGCAATTAGGTCCTGAATAAAACACGGATCCACTGTCTGCTAAAAATACGAAATTCTAGTCCTAATCCACAAAGTAGTGAGGGTTTTTTAAAGTCTGCCCCAAAAGTATAGGTACAGAATGTCTATTAATTTTCAGAAATTAAGAAAATACACTTTTCAGTAACTGGAAAAAAATGCATCACACATTAATTTATACAGGGTGTTTTTAAATTAAGTAGTATACAACTGAATACGAAAGTCAAAATAAGTCGATCAAATAGGTACATAACTTATTAGACCCTACCATATTCCAGTGGCGAAGCGTGAGATTTTTTTCGTGGGTAGACATTGTGAATAAAAAATAAAAATTGGACAAACGTCTTAGTTATATTGTGTGAAAGTATCTAAAGTAAAGTCCAAACTGCCGTTTTATTATTAGAGACATAATAAAATCCAAGAAATGTCTCAACTATTTCGTTTTTGTAAATGTACCTTAGAATTATGCTAAATTGCGCTCAACATGAAACATCTGTTGTCTCGTCTGCTTGAACAGAAACAAAATCAGTATTTTTCAGTTCGTCCAAAATTATTTAGTGAACTACATATTTCACAGATTCAATTAGGTCATTTTGAATGTCACTCGATGTTCCTTTGAAAGCTGAACTGCTTTTCAAGTGGCTTTTAGCACTCTTCCATAGTAAGTAGATCTAGTATTTCCAAATAATTTCCTAAAAATTAGGTATTTGTTTCATACCGTATGATACGCGATATGTTTAGCAAAAAAAAAAACAAACCAAAGAATATGGCATATTCTTTGATTTGGGCGATATATAGCATTATATGTATATGATGAATATCACATTCGTTTTCATTCTTTTGTATGATAAATATCATATCATGGAAGGGAAAAAATTGTTAATGTTAACAGTTTGCTAACAAATTGTTGGAAAAAAAGTAAACATTACAAAATACGACGTTTTGTAATACAATGTAAGTCTCAATGCAATTTGCAAAAGAACATACAAAGTTTATTGCCTATAATAAGGGAGTAGTGGTCTAAAAATAATGAATTTATCTTGAAAAATTTTAGCTAAAAAAAAAGATGAACCATGATATTGAACTCCATCATATCACCAACGGATCCCGTCTGCATCCGTGCAGCGTCAATTTGAGCCCGAGTCTTGTGCAATTTTGATGCCTTTTAGCAGAGAAACTCGTCATGATACGTCAGAAACGCATTCAGTTCTGATTCCTGAGTTCCCTACATCCCTATATAGTAGCACGACTGTTTCTTCCAATGAATGGTTAACATTAGAAGTGATCCATTTCCTTCGATTGTTCAGCAATATACCAGGTTCACACATGGAGATATAAAAATTAAATTAAATGGTTCACTTCTGATATAACCATTCATTGGGAAAAAGAGTTGAGCTACCTAGATATGAAGGTTTGCAGAGGACCCTCAGAAGTGAAAATAAATCTGCGCTACCGCGGTGAATTTTTATACATAAAGAGTCAAACTTGTGCTATGCTCTCGAGTGTAGCGCAACTTGAGGGCCTTTGAACCTCAGTTCAAACCGTTGATGCAGACGAGATTGATCAATGTTATTGCCCCAGAGATGAACAGAGATACTGATCAGCGTAGTCACCATCGAATCAGGTCTACGTCACCAGTTTGAAGGCCTGTAGGACAAAAATGTCTGATGAGTCAAATTCGCTTTCATGTCTGAGGTGCTTGCCTTAGAGTGATTGTTATAATTAAAAATGATGTTTATATATTTTACGTAACGAGGTGTTTTTCTCGTAATAAAAACCTTTGCGTTATGTTTACCTCGAATAATTATTATTAACCGTAATATATGTTGCATAAAATATTTTTAAAATAGCTTTTTTGAGACTATTTGATACTAAAGAAAATTGTTGAAGACAAGGTAACGAAATCCATCGAATGAAGCCAACCATCCATGTGAAGCCAACGTCTTATTTTAAATATTTATTAAAGCTTAAGAGAGAAAATAGTCGAATGACTAATACAGATTATAATTTGACGAATACAGAAAAATAATTTTTGAATCCACCATCCAAGATTCCGATTTCATCTATTAATCTTAATAAATTATTAAAGACTTGTAGACGACTCTGTTAAGAGAAAAAGCAAACCATAAACAAAAAAAAACTAAACAATCTGAAGGATTGACGATTTATCAAGAAAATGAGGTCCTAATATAACAGCTCTAAGAAATAATTTCTAATTAATTGCACGAATATCCTGAATATAATTTATTAGCAAACTTTAAGAGGTATTTTATTAATATAATAATTAAATAACTCCATACTGCGGAAATTCGACAGATATGTGTAAAATAAAAGAGTTTTTAGGCGAATTAAATAAGACGCTAATACATATGTATATCGTGACGAGACGTAGTTTGATACGCATATTAAATTATTTTTGTACTTTAAATACGCCAATAATAGGCGTCAGAATTTAAGATGCCAGTGCCAGCGCGGAAAAATTGCGAACTAATCATTGGGCCATTAGCCGTTTGTTTTTACATTGCTTTTAATGTGTTTTATATTCAAGTTGCCGCTTTAATTTATTATTTATGTATAGTATTTGATTATTTACTGCCTAAAAACACCTTTTGTGATCAAGGTTTACTGTTTACAAGTTGTTGGCATAATTGTAGTGGTTATCTTTTAATTTTCCGACTGATAGAAGATACAAATGGAAGATACATTTTTAGGTTGGATTAGTTTATTTTGGAAAACTTTAATAAATACTTCAAGGTATACAGGTGTTTTTTTACAAAATTGTTTAATATTTTAATTGAAAACATTTTTAAGTAGAATGACAGATATTTGATTGAG
>JAPWTK010000531.1:0-205000 GCA_029963805.1 Aromia moschata | reverse complement strand
ATATGGCGGCGGCGTCGTCGCAGATTATATGTGGTTTTTACGCGATCCGGCTCGGCCGTCGGGAATTTATCAAGCTGCCCTGGCCGCCGGACCGTGGCTCGAGCACGTCTCCGGGCAAATTGGTTCCGATATCTATCCCCTTTCCGTGCCGCGGCCGCGCGCGTCGCTTTCAGGAGTTACGGCGAGCGCTTTCGGGAATCGCTCCCCCCGCCGCCCCCGACCTCTAACGGCCGACGATTACGCCCGGATAAAAAGTGTTTTTCCTTTTCTGTCGCCGACTCTCGGCGTTTTGTTCGCCGGTCGACGCGAAAATCTTTTAATTAGGAACTTTTCCGGGAGGTCTGGTTTTACCGGATCGTGCGAGTTGCCGGGGGAATTTCAGTTCGGGAGTTTGGCGGCGGTGCGTGTGGGCGGCTACGTGGTTTTTGTTGGGCGCGGTAGTTAGTTCTTTGTGTGTCGGGTATCGGGGGAGCTGATGATTAAGCAAGGCATCGTTTCCAGAATTTTCAAGGAATAGCAAAATAACTTTGGAGAAATCCGAGGGACCAAAAAAAAAAAACAATTGGTATATTGAAACCATCCATGTCCAAGGACATTTAAATTCACACTTTCCCGTTTAACATTTTTTTCATTCAACGCCAACGTGTGTTTCGCCAACCATCATTAGGAGATGATTAAAACTAAAATTAAATCTTATTGTCTATACTACTTAGACCAAAGTTACTGTTACTGTTCACCAACAACCAGAACAAACCTTAATGATAAGCAAGGCATCGTTTCCAGAATTTTCAAGGAATAGTAAAAGAACTTTGGAGAAATCCAAGGGACCAAAAAAAACAATTGTTATATTAAAACCATCCATGTCCAAGGACATTTAAATTCACACTTTCCCCTTAACATTTTTTTCATTCAACGAGTGTGTTTCGCCAACCATCATTAGGAGATGATTAAAACTAAAATTAAATCTGATTATCTATACTCTTTAGACCAGCGGTGGCCAACCTTTTTGTAAGCTGTGCCACTTTTGACTCCAAAAATTTTGCGTGTGCCACTCATTTTTGTTAGAGAACTATTTTATGTTTAATTTTATAATACCAACAAAAAAATTACTTCTTACTTACTACTTTATTATCGATATAAATATAAGATAAAATCTCGACTCTAGGTAACATAAAAAAAAACAATAACCTAACATTTTCGAAAAATAAAAAGGAACAGTCAAACCTATTTAGGATTTTTTTAATGTGATTTTTGTTCCTGAAATTTTTTTTGAATGGTATCTATATCAGGACAAATTTTTGAAGATGCAAGCAAGATTAGGTGTTTCGATTATGTTCATAATCGAAAATGTCTGTTCGCATACGTACGTTGATCCAAACCGGCAACAGTACCTAAGTGCCAAATCATGCAACTTTGGAAAATCTGACCAGGTACAAATTTCCAAAACTCAATATAATCTTGATTGCTTGCCGTGGTTAAAATAATTTCCTTTTTTGCTTTTTAAAACTTATTCTGAAAACCTGGGTGCCACCCTGTGGCACGGTGCCGCGTGTTGGCCACCACTGCTTTAGACCAAAGTTCCTGTTACTGTTCACCAACTCGTGCAAGGTGGGGGTTCGTTGAACCGTAACTCTCATATTTGTTTACTAACTAGAACAAACCTTGATGATAAGCAAGGCATCCTTTCCAGAATTTTCAAGGAATCGCAAAATAACTTTGGAGAAATCCGAGGGACCAAAAAAAAACAATTAATATATTAAAACCATCCATGTCCAAGGACATTTAAATTCACACTTTTCCGCTTAACATCTTTTTTTTCATTCAACGCCAACGTGTGTTTCGCCAACCATCATTAGGAGATGATTAACACTAAAATTAAATCTGATTTTCTATATTCTTTAGACCAAAGTTCCTGTTACCGTTCACCGACTCGTGCAAGGTTGGGGTTCGTTGAGCCGTAACTCTCGTATTTGTTTACTAACTAGAACAAACCTTGATGATAAGCAAGGCATCGTTTCCAGAATTTTCAAGGAATAGCAAAAGAATTTTGCAGAAATCCAAAGGACCAGAAAAAAACAATCATTATTAAAGCCAACGAGTGCGTTTCGCCAACCATAATTAGGATATGATTAAAACTAAAATTAAATCTGATCATTTATACTATTTATACCAAAGTTCCTGTTGCCGTTCACCGATTTGTGCAAGGTGGGGGTTGGTTGAACCGTATCTCTCGTCTTTGTTTACTAACCAGAACAGTAGACTGTTATGTACCCATTGACCCATTATATGTATTCATGCTGTTGTTACATTTATTCATTTTCATCACTTCACTATCATACTTATGAATGCATCTAACTGTCTACTGTCTGTTACAAGTTTTACATTTTTCATTAGTTTTAAGATACTACATCCATCCTAGGATTATTATCAATCAATACATCTTTTAGTGTATTTATAGAAAGTTATAATTTATACCAAACTTATGTATAATGCATGAATTATAATTTTAAAGCTGTTGCTCTAAAGAACATCATCAATTCATCAGATATCATAATTTAAGTAAACAGCGTGTCTAATTAAAATTAAGATTTTGTTTACACAATATACTTTTGTTCACAATCTGGACAAATTCCTAAAATCTCAAAATTTTATAAATTTAACAATTTCACAAATTCGCCACTTTTCATTTCTATTTGTTTTATCTTTTGGGTGGCACAAATGTTTCTGTAATTTATTTTTTGAGGTATTTACCAAACTCATCAATTCAATTTTTTTTTTCAATTCCCTTTCTTAATTATTTTTTTTTCTCCACATTCAAACCTCTCTTCAGTGTGAATATATTTTATTTAGTTATGTTTAGGCAAAGCTTCTCCAGTATCTTAGTTATCATTTCTTATTAGTTATTATTTTATTCTTATGTTTAGGCAGTTCTTCTCCAGTATCAAAGTTGTCTAGGATCAATTAGTCTGGTGCTAATAATGTAAGGACTGATGATATTGACTTCCTATATAAAGATATATTTAATTTTACCACCTTAAAACCTTAATTTGTATTCATCACTTTAACCTCGACAACATGTAGCATAAATCGTGCCTGTATAATTGAATGGTCATCATTTAATGCTTCAATTTCGTGTTGGAGACTAAATTGATTATATTCTATAGCTACTGTTACTATTAAGCACTCATTTATATACGGGAATACGTTATCTTTTCCTTTCTCACGAGTGTGGTGAGAAAGTATTTCGGTGCAGACATAAAATTACTGCAATATTAACAAAATGCAGTGTTAAGCAATTTTGACCAGGCATGAGAACCATAACGTACTATTTGTTTTACAAATGAAGTATTGCGAGTAGACAAAAAAGCTCGACCACGTAAAATTGTGACCTAACTTAAGCTGCTGTTATTGAAAGATCTATTGTATTAAACATAAAAGTTTGATTCTGCCAACGAGTAGACTAAACCAGCTCTCGTTCTTATTTGTCTTAGTACTTCCACATACATATGTACCTACATACAAACTTACAATATGTATATAATATGAGGAAGTGTATTTTTTAAAAATATATAGATAATTAAAAAACATAATTAATGCTTAACTATATTTCTTTGTAGCTTTGAATTTTATAACAGCCATGGAATAACAAAACCATAATTTTTTTGTTGTAACTAAAATAAACGGTGTTATTTATTATTTTGCAAAAGTTTTCTCGTGCTGATAATCAAGTTATAGCACATTTTTTCTCATCTCATTGTTTCAGCGAAAAATAACAGAAGTACAATTTACTAAAATAATGATAACCTAAAAATCGCTAAAAACATTAGAACATTAGTAGTGCAAAGAAAGGGAGTTATTAAAAATGGCTGACTTTGGTCTAACGTGGGCAACGAGAGATTGAAGCAATTTCTGGTAGCATTTCTTCCACAGAATGTGCTGGTGTACTTACTCTGTTTCTCATAATGTTGGGAAAATGTGAAAAAATCAAGAAACTGTTGGAGAACTTTGTACTATTTCTGAATCCTATGTATGTATAGTCCAGTGGCGGTGCGTGATATTTCAGTTAGCCATATCTTGAAAACGACGCATGGGACCCACTTCACTTTTTAGGTAATGACTATACACCTCTTACAGAAAGGATTTATAGTGAAAAAAATCGTCAGCAAAGTTTGCGAAAAAAATTTCCAAAACACTGGAGCACTCCCTGGGTTCTCAGTAACGCTCTGTGGGATATTTGCAGTATATATTTTTTCATAATCTAGAAACAAATATAAGGAGACGTTTTTCGATTTGTTGCAAAATATTTTTTTTTTTCAAAAAGTTATGGCCATTTTAATTTTAATTTTATAGGAACATTTTGTTTCCCAAAATTAAAATGGCCATAACTTTTTGAAATTCCATTTCTACGTCATTCGTCTTGCACTTCTTCAGATTCTTCTGCCGATTCAGTATTGACATGTCCAAAAACTGTGCTGGAATTGAAATAATGTTTTCTTCAAATTGCGTTTTACCGAAGTACCAAAGTTGTTTCGATTTATCTACAAGAAAACAAAAAACTTAAGTAAAGCAACAATTGAGGAGCTTGCTGCAAAAACGATGCAGCTCCATTTTCAACGCATGACGAGGTTAGCTACTTATAATTTCGAAAAAAATATTAGACGTTATTTAACGCAAGTTCGACGCAGCTCATCATATGTCAGTATACTCCATATATACTCCATGCGCTGAGATGTGTGGAATTTGCGTTAAATAACGCCTAATATTTTTTTCGAAATTATAAGTGGCTAACCTCATCACGCGTTGAAAATGGAGCTGCATCGTTGTTACAGCAGGTTCCTCAATTGAGAAATAGATTTCAATACCAGATCGGTTTTTGGACAACTACTTCAATACAAAATCTGAAGAAGAACCTAACAAGTGGAAGATGAATTATGTAGAAATTGATTAAGATATTTCTTAATCCATTGAATACACGTGTTCTATTGAACATGTGCGTTGTCAATATTTTCTTGATCTGCTACATTTTCCTGCCATTCTCATGAGACACAGATTACATCATCGCATTCTACGAGAAAAATGCTCTACAAACCGCCTTGATCTGCCGTTGCCCACATAAGGCTAAAATAAGCAATATTTTGACATCTTTACTGACGCACCATTGCTCATGCAATCCATGAGGCTTTTTTGCTGAACTATTTTGCTGAAGATATATATTTTTCTAAAGATATTTAGAATAATTATGTGTGAATCAAATCTTACGACTAACATACCAAAATGTTTGATATTTTTTCAGTAGAAAGATCGAATAAGTATTCTTGAAAAAGCCATATAGACACCCCGAATTGTATTCAAACAGAAATCCCCTAATGCGATTTAATCAGGACTTTATGTGTGGCGCGACCGCGAGAAGAACGAAAATGAAAAAAGTAGAACAAAAGAAAGACGGTGGCTTGAGCGCCGAGGAACTCAATCAAGGGCAACGATCTGTCTTAGAGTCGATGGTAAAGCCATTTAATCCCTGAATTGCCGCCGTGCCGGATTCCATTTCAGGATGGTAATTAGGTTGGCCGCAAAACCGGGTTCGCTCCTCAAGATCCAGCCGGGCTTGTTTGACGTGTCGCTACAACTCCTACGCCCATTACCGAGTTTGCGTTTCTGTAATTGCTATTCTTACCGAGTTACATAAAGCGGCGGCGATGTGTGCCCGTGACGGCGCACGGGAAAATCATTTTCCGCTGGAACCAGAAAATTATTTCCCACGAATGGAGTGATTATTTAGTTCAGTCACTATTATCCGGAAAATATGAATTAACTTGATAAACTTGTGGGATTATCATTTCATCAGAGCAAAGAAAAAAAACCGAATTAATTTTCTGCTCTGGTGATGGCTGAATAAAGCCGAAACGTTAGAAAAAAACAAAAACTTTTGTTTTTATAAACTGACCGATAATACCACAACAAGTTCATCAAGTTAACTGATCAACGGTCAAGAAATTCCAAATCTATTCAAATAAGGCAAGGGTGAAAGAAGCCAAAAGAGATGACCACAACAACAGGAAGAAGTCATACAAACCTAAAACTACACGAGAAACCACATAAGAAATTAGCAGCAGAAAAAAAACCGAATTAATTTTCTGCTCTGATGATGGCTGAATAAAGCCGAAACGTTAGAAAAAAAACAAAAACGTTTGTTTTTATAAACTGACCGATAATACCACAACAAGTTCATCAAGTTAATTGATCAACGGTCAAGAAATTCCAAATCTATTCAAATAAGGCAAGGGTGAAAGAAGCCAAAAGAGATGACCACAGCAACAGGAAGAAGTCATCCAAACCTAAAACTACACGAGAAACTACATAAGAAATTAGCAGCAGAAAAAAACGAATTAATTTTCTGCTCTGATGATGGCTGAATAAAGCCGAAACATTAGAAAAAAAAAAAAAAACTTTTGTTTTTATAAACTGACCGATAATCCCACAACAGGTTTATCAAGTTAATTGATCAACGGTCAAGAAATTCTAGATCTATTGAAAATATGAATGAAATGGTATGAATTCTTGTTCTACATCCAGTTTTTATTTCACATAAGCTGCTGAAACAGTATGTGTATATTAAAAAAATAATAATAATGTGTTAAGGTCATGACTTTTTTTTTTTTTTTTTGGTGTGGTATAACGGGAGTTCAGAATCCCTGGGCTCTAACAGGAATGTATTAAGAAGTAGTGACGGAAACTAGGTAGAATTCGAAACACTTTTACATATTTCTGTAAAGAAACATGGTACCCACATCATATTTTAGGGAATAATTACATAGATCTGCAAGTACAGCTGTTAAGAAATTAGAGGTATTTCTGAAGTCATTTTTTACGTAGAATTCGGCCTACGAATTTACATACCACGTCAGGATTTTGAGATATTTGAGGTCAAAGTAGGTACCAAAAAAGGCATTTTTGACTATTTTTGAGGGTATGCACCGTAAATACTGTATTTACTCATTTCTGCTGTTTTAATAATCTTGTACCATTTTTCCCATTAAAATGAGTTTTTGATTACTCATATACGATTTATGGCTTTATAAAGATGAATGAATTTGAATATCCATTTCTAATCATGTTGATGAAATATAGTGTGCAAGGGTTTTTGGGATAGATAATCATGATGCAATCAGATTTTCCAATTTCCAAATGTTTCCCAAGTTTCAAAAAGAAAAAAATCAAAATTTGAAAAAACAAATAATGCAACTGTATTCAACGAACATAAAAAGATTCATGGTAATAATTCGGTGAAATCAAAATCGAATAATTAGAAGACTTTTAAATTTTCTAATATTCATTCAGTAACAACAGTAAAAATGTAGACGGGCAATCCAACACTCATTTTGAAGTAAACTGAACGGTACGCTGAGCAGAAATGTATTTGGCTTGATCTAAACATTTATTTATAGGAACCTATATTTTTATAAATGATGAAATATAGTATATAAAAAAGCCACATTTTGCGATTTAACCACAAATATCTCAAAACCCTAACGTGATGGATTTGGATTCTGAATTTGATGGAAGTTCTGAGATTCGGACTCCGAATTCTGAGACAAGATTCGGATTCTGCGCAAAAATCTCCGAAGTTGTCAAACAGCTTTTACGACCTTCTAATCCTAGACCCACGTTATTGGATCTAAATATAAGGTTATTACATCAAAAGACCATTTATATTAAACTTGCAAAAGTAGATAAAAAAAATGTCTGCCTCAACAAAAAATCTTAAGAACAGCTTGTAAAAAATTTTTGACTTATTTTACACAATTTTATCAACTGAATATAAATCATATAGGCAACTTCGGAAATTTACAAACGAACTTGTTTTAGGAATATCAGACATTTAAAAAAATGTGCAAACCAAACAGTGGAGATTTATCAGCGTAATTTATTAAAATCAATCAAAAGAGAAGAATAGACAAATTAGAAATGTCAAATATAAAGGTACCTTTAAAGTTGGCATTTCAAAGCACATTGAAGATATGAAAGTTACTTCTTTTTTCAACACTTTCTTCTGTAAAATTTGATATTGTGTCGTTTGATTATTACTTTTTAAATAACGTTTACTTTTTTATTGGTATAACGAAAAATTTTCAAGTCAGGAAGTGTGTGGTTACGATTTTTGTTGGAAATCAATTCGCACGTTTCTTACTGAACTCTACAATAACAGAGTTTTCTTGACTGCATAATTTAATTAAATATTGCTTAACTTATTAAATTGGTATGCTAATAAACTATCACTGAAACATAATGATTGTATAAAACTTTTACTTAGTAGAAATATTTATTATTAGACAGCTAAAACAGTGACATCGAAGCTATTTTTTAACAACTTTTATTTATAGCACTGTCAACGCGATGCTGTGGCAATAAGTTCTAAAATAAATATATGTCTATTGGTGTAGATATACGATAGCACCACAAAAATGAATGATGATAAATACTAGGTGTGATGCTTGTGGTGTTATCACGTGTTATAAATGAACGTGTTTGAAAAATGGCATGATGTAATCTGTTGAAAGGTAGAATTATGTTTAATATTCCAGTTAACATATTGACAGACACTCGTATAAACGTAGATACATATTCGGTAAGCAACAGTGAAAATAAAGTTATAAACTACGGTGGTTTCCGGGTGTTGCCGTGATGATGAATTTTCATTCTTAATGTCTTCTTTATTTTATTTAATCGTGTATAGATTTAAATTTCCACAATATAATTAATCTCTATCGATTTATACTAGACTTTTTTATGATATTTTTTCTATGGTATGGAACTATTCTTAATAGTTGATTTTAATAATAATAAAATATATTATTAATATAATAATAATATATTTTTTTATGGTATGGAACTATTCTTAATAGTTTATCAATCAAACTTGGTTTGTAGACAGATGATCGTAATTTTTAAGGTACAGAACTTAAAAGATCAGAATATGCTTCACATCGAATATAAAATGAAAAATATTTCTGAAACAAAATAAAATTTCAAGTAGTGTGAAAATTGACTAGTCATAAGTAGGAAGTTACAAAAACTTCCGATAATATTTTTCCATCAATAAACTTATATAACCTATTATACCGGGTGGTACAAAAGTATCAAATAATGGCTGTAACTTTGTTATTTGCAAAGTTCAATATAAAAGTTATTTTGTTCATTTAAGTTTTTTAATATAAGTTTTTTAGTTTGTTGATATCTTCTTTTGTTGTGTTCCTATGGCAACCATTTTTTTTTTAAATGGCACCCATACTTTCTTTTTCGTTATGAAAAAAGCATATTTTTCTCTATTCAGTCACAAAATGTTGCAATTTTTGAAAAAAAAAATAAGCGAGAAAAAAATTATTTATTACTATTCACACAATTAATGAATTAATTTCACAAAACAAAAATTTAGATCAAATTAAATTTAAAGAGTAAAGAAGGTAGGTGAATATTAAAAAAAAACAGCAATACTAAATCACATGTTCAAACTGAGCTCCGTTGACGGCCAAGCAATGACCTAAACGGTATTTAAATTCTACTGTATGTAGTAGCTCTGTGTAACACCTCTGCAGGTATTCTGCGCATTTCAGCAGTTATTCGCACCTTTAAGTCCTCCAAATTACGAGGTCTTTGTTTGAACACACTATTTTTAACATGACCCCACAGGAAAAAATCTAAGGGTGTCAAATCCGGAGATCTGGCAGGCCACTCAATTGATCCTCTTCTGCCGATCCACCTGTTTCGAAAAACATGATTTAAGTACTGTCTAACATGTACCGCAAAATGTGGAGGAGCTCCATCTTGTTGGAAGAAAATTCTATTATCAATACCTCCATTTTCACCCGGGAATAAGGCTGTGATCGCAGGTATGACCTGAATTCGTAGCAGTTGAAGATATCGATCAGCGGTAAGGGTTTCATCAAGAAAAAATGGGCCTATGATATGTCCTCTTATAATGCCTGTCCACACATTTACTTTTTGCGGATATTGTGTGTGTGCTTCTTGCACCTAGTGTGAGTTCGCTCTCGCCCAATACCGACAATTATGTCGATTGAATGTGCCGTTCAGCATAAATGTCGCTTCATCTGAGAATACAATATTTGAAGCAAAATTCTCATCTGCATTACATCGTTCCATCGTGTACTCACAGAAATCCATCCATCTATCAAAATCATCTTCATTCAATTTATGTATTAATTGAAGCTTATAATGATGAATTTTTTCTGTTTTTAAAATTCTAAGCACAGAAACATGGCTAATTTCTAAATTGTCTGCGACTTCCCTCGTTGACACTTGTGGCGTTTCTTCAGTTGTCAACAGAACATTTAACATTGTTTCCTCACTTGTTGCCGCTTTTGGTCTGCCAGTTCTTTTCACGTTACCACTTTCTCGATATTTTTTAATTAGTTGACAGACTGTTCCTTGAGATACAGGAGTATCTGGGTAAATTCCGTTGAATACAGTACACACTTCGCTTTGAGTCCTGTTCCTATTTCCGGACCATTAATATTTCAATACGTTGTCTCTCACTCAAATGTGCCTTCAAATTTAATAATTTGCAAGAATGTCAAACAAAAACTTTGCTTTAAACCGACAATAATTATTTATTCTTTGTTTGTATTAATTTAAATGTCAAATTAACATGACATTCTTTAGCAAAAGTAATGTTTCTGTTTTAAAACTGCATGACTTTTTTCTTTATTATGGTGACGAGTGAATCGTAGTAAATCATTTTTCTCTCGCTTGTTTTTTTTTAAATTGCAAAATTTTGTGACTGAATAGAGAAAAATATGCTTTTTTCATAACGAAAAAAAAAGTATGGATGCCATTTAAAAAAATAATAGATTGCCATAGGAACAAAGCAAAAGAAGATACCAATAAACTAAAAAAAACTTAAAACATACATGGTAATGAACAAAATAACTTTTATATTCAACTTATTTTTTTAAATTTGCAAATAACAAAGTTAAAGCCATTATTTGATACTTTTGTACCACCAAGTATTTTATTTTTTATAACCTACGTGTTCGCACTAAAAAAAATCTCATTTTTTTTCTCTAGAAAAAGTAAACTGTTATTTGTACTTAACTTACACGCCTGGGGAAACTTTATATTCACCCTGTACCCATAAATATTTTACCTGGACCATAAAATAGGCCCGAACTAAACCCGAAAACACCCACATAAAACTTTCGATCACCTCGTCAAACTTCGCCGGGAGCCAATGGGAATCAAAGCCGGCCACGCTTATCCCCTATTTGCAATGATAGACTAACCACGTCGTAATTTTATTCCAGTCGTCCCTAATTTGGGATAAGTGCACGGCAGAGGGACCACGCCGTCTAATGCAATAATTATGAGAGGGACGCCCTATTGCGTTTTCTGGCTCCTGGATTCTCTAACTCGCCGTAAAATCAAGACGGCCATAATTCCGTGAGCAGGTATCCGTTCTCCTGCAGCCCTTAATTCGATGATCCGTTTTGTGGGTGTACGTCTGTGGAACGCCACAGACGTCGCGGGGAGTTTTATTGTAATGAGACCATTAGTAAATTGGTTCGTCTACGAGCGTTAGTGGAGGTTACGTGAAAGCTGTGGTGGAATCCCACTGTTTTTATTTTGAGTTAACGTAAGGCGTCGTATGATATTTACCAATGGCGAAGCGTCTATTTAGGCTGAAGGACGATATCCTAAATTAGACAAGGGGCTGCTCATTTTTAATGCAATAGATATTGAACGGTTGAAGAGCAATAAGCACTGTTTGCATTTTGGAATGTACCAATAAATTCAGCGTCCCCTAAAATAGGTGTGTACCAAAAGCGTCTAAGAAAATTAATTTTTTTAGTAAAATTTTGTTCTAGATATAATTTAGTACTAGCGACCCGCCCCGGCTTCGCACGGAAATATAAAAAATGGTTATTGTGGGTTATCCCTAAGAGATAGACATATACCATGGCGGACTTTTTTTGTAGACCTTTTTAAGGCGTACAATACTGTAGTACATTATTTTGATCTATCTCGTAGGGTTCAGCCAGCGTTTGCAATGTAAGCGCAAAAAAATGTGTTTATTTACGACATCACATTAGAAACCTCTAAAATTATCAGTGTTTCTCTACTATATTATGCATGTATTATACATATAAACCTTCCTCTTGAATCACTCTATCTATTAAAAAAAAACGCATCAAAATCCGTTGCGTAGTTTTAAAGATCTAAGCATACATAGGTAGTCGAAAGAAGACAGCCAGCGGGAAGCGACTTTGTTTTATACTATGTTATGATTAGGTACGCAGTAAAATTTTCGTAGTTTTTGTTACATTCATATACCTCTAAAAATCAAGTAGGATATAAAATGGAAAAAAGTAATGATTTTCATCGACAACATCCTTTGATGTCAATTCAGTCAATCAGTCAATTGAGTGATCAATGGAAAATCCAATGGAAAATCAAGTGATCATATTTTCCAAAAGGCAATATTCCCATGTATTCTGCAGTATACTTAAATGATTAATTTTGAAGGTCCATTTTCAAGGTGATTTAATTGCAAATCAGTCTTTAGTATTTTTAAGAAAAGCATTTTCTTCTAGAAACTTTAATAACTATTTATCTACATTTACATCACATATTCGTTTGTAGTTATAAGTAATTTCTGGTGTCAGCAAAGTACTCTATATAATAGTAAGTAGTAGTTACGAATATTATTATTAATTAGGTATCACAATACAATCATAAATCACCTAAATTGATATCCAAGATATCTGAATTTCAGATTCTGAAATAGTTACTCATTTACCTATTTTACTAACTATTTAGTTTCAGTTTCTCAAACTCAATAAGTTTCGAAATAAAATTGCGTAGCCTGCTTATAAAATCTTTAGATAACTCTTATTAGAAGTAAAACACAATATAAATTATATTATACATAATTTAAGACTTGACTTGTCTTTTAAAGAATGAAGCCAACCAATTATGTACCAGTTTGTTTTTTACTTTTCTGAAAGTAAGATCTCAAAAAACAAATGTTATTGATGGTGTTATCTCCCAGTCTACTTTTTAAAGAACTGCAAATATATCCGGCTGCGGAAAAGTCTCTCTCTGTCTCAATGCTGGTTGGTTTGAGTCATCAAATAATCATAAATTAAAGTTAGGTTTTCACCTCTTACTCCCTCACTTTCATAAAGTGCCATTTATTTCTTCGATATCAAATCACAATCCTTCTCAGATCCAGTTTCTTTTCTTTTCTGCTGTGAAAACACTTGTCTGGCTGATTTACTTAGATCTGAATTCGAAAGTTATCTGTCAATACGCAGAAATCAAACCAAAAAGTAGACGGTGTAGAGAGGGGGTATAGCACGTACCACGAGGGCGACGGAACGGCAACGTCGCTTGTTTCGGTTCGGACTAACTAAAGCCCGCGCAACAAAGCGGCAACGTAAAGTGTTGTGGCATTTTCGCGCGGAAAGAAAGTTAGTTACTTGTTTTTAACTGATTGCGGATCCGCACCGCGGGATCCAGCGCCAGACGCTGGATCCAGCAAGGCCAAAAATGTGCTGGATCCAGGTGGATTGCTGGATCCAGGTGGATTGCTGGATCCAACTTTGCAATTCCTAATTAAAACAAGGCCTCACAAATCCTTTCTCTTGTGCTGTTTTTTATTTTTGTGGATCTTATTTTTTCTTCCTTTCCCATATTTTCCTCCCCCTTCTCCCTCCTTATGCCTAAGATGTCCTCATACTTCAATTATTTTTACATTTTTCCTTAAAACCTGCAGGTTTTAAACATCGTCATATTTGCAAAAATGTGTACCTAATTCTTGTTTGCTGAAACCGTGCAATGTGGAGGTTAGTTTTAATGAACCAAACAAATGAATTACAAACTATAACTAAACAAATTAATTGCAAAACATATCTGCAATAATTTACGACCAAGTTACCACATGAATGAAAACAAGAGAAAAAGTAGTGGGAATTGAATAATCATTACGTCACTTATAGTGCCAACTGAGGATTTAAGAAAATGGAATACACAAAATTGTGCTACTATATTGATTAATGAAAAGGAGCAATAGCAATTTACTGATCTATTAGTTTTTCAATTTGTGATAATTAAATGGATTTGAACTAATTTATACCTACATACATACATATACTCGGATATCTGTCTGTAGCTAAAGGCTACCGATCCTGAGGGTGGAACTACAAACGTAATGTCAGCCCGAAGCCACTTAACCCCAATCAGGTACAATATTGCATTAGTTGTAATTATTAATAATACCTTTCCAAATTGCGTGCCTTGTCCCCTTTTGACGCAGGAAATTGCCGATTTAGCGTGCGTAAATACGTAAAATCGTACACACAAAGCGCACTCCAAGCACCCCCTGCGCCTTCAACATATAGCTCTGTATCTGCTCGTGATGGCCATTGAATATGAATTATTATTGGTGGAGATGCGATCCTCCATTGTCGCTGACGTGTAGATCGGTCGATCCTTATCAATAGTCACTCGAACGTGTACCGATTGCCCGACAATGGATCGCGAGTTAATTCACAATTAACGATGTTGGTAATTATAGACGAGAGCGAGGTGGAAACCGGAGGATGCCGGCGGTTTGTGATTTGAAAACGAAATTTTAATCCACTTTCATGGGCATACATTTATATTAAATTTAAATAAAATTTGACATTAAATATTTCACCGGCTAACACGTAGGTATATTATTATCGAGCAGAACAGCTAAAACTACCTGCGGGCACGACAAACCCTTGCTCGTGATTCGTTTGGTTACGAAATTGATAACCTGTAATTTAACAATATACACTTCTTGCATGATGAAATCTTATGTAATAAGAATTTTTGTCACTCTCTGAATGTCCCTGTCACAAATTTTGTGTGGATTAAACAAGGCAAATATAGCCAAATCTAAAATAAATAAATAAACAAATAATAAAACGTGTAACACGTTTCAAAGTGGTTGGTTAGTTTGGCCAACTCAAGTTCAATTTTTGAATTGCAATTTTGGGGGCATCTTGTTAAAAACTAACTTACATATTTGCTATCACTGAACTCAGATAATCACGTATACCATAAAGGACATTCCATCCACATAAATCGTTAGTTGGTAAAAAAACCGGTTAAACCGGAAGTTATTCACAATAATTTATAAGTTCATATGTCGAAAGTAGATATTTGGTATTAATTTAAAACGCTGAAAAATGTTGTAAAATGAATAAAGAAAAAAATGGGGTTATACCACAGCATAAGAAGGACCAGCAAAACCACTCTATCCGAAATCATAAGTAGGCGCATTGCATGCTGCGCATCGCCCTCAGTAGGTAGATGGGATAATCGTATCTCTATTGTTCTTGAATGAGCATCGACGATCCAGAGACGTATTTAAAAATTGTGTGCTTTATAAGATTACTGCGAATGAATAATGCTAATATAAATTAGGTACTTCAGTGCTACTGACTACTGTGACGTATCGATCGTGTAAAAGCGAACGCAAACATATTTTCTTTAAAATTTCTGGTACAACCCTGATGGCAAATATGTCTCGTTCCGCTGCAAAACGTTGAAACACGTGCACTGACCACCAGTCCGAGGTCACGAAATCTGACTTACTCACTTCAAAGCGCCGACAATCGAGATATTTTGCTGTCTTCCCTTATTTCAATTAATAAGTAATGAAATGAAAAATATGATTAATTGAATATTTTATGAAACTTTTATGGAATTGGAAAATGAAGAATTATATGGAAACCATTTTCTGCAATACTACTATGATTTATGTTAATGGCTTCATAGTAAATCACCATACTTAACAAACAAAACAAATACTTGTCGATATATCATATTCCCATTTCATTGTTATCTTCCTATTATTCTGACTACATATCCACCGCATACCTGTACAGTCTATTTACATATTTACACGTAGTTGCACCATATAAAGACATGATTTGTAGTTCATATATTTTAATGCAACATAAATTATAGGTCTACTATATTTTATTATTTTTGCTTTATCGTATCCAAATATATATAGACAGGTATTGTACATAAAAGTGTATAGGATAAAAAAAAAGGCCAGAAAAGGCAGCGCAGTTTAGTGTAGTATAAAAACGTCAACAACGGGGGATGCAAACGATGAGATATACATACTGCAATAATAATCCGGTGATATTCAAGAGTTGCAGAATAATTTCGGTTTGTTTAAAAGGTTACACATACTTAATCAGATCAAAAATCGATTTTTACATATTTTTTTTTTAGTATATCTTAAGAATACTTTTTGCAGTTTCAGAAAATTCGGCTTAAAATTGACAAAGTTAATTCACTTTATTTTTATAAGAATTTTCAGGTAACCACACCCTTATTCTAAATAAGATTACAGTGGCAAATAAACATTCATGTGGCTGTGATTCTGTTAAAGATTTGCTTTATGGCCCTATGTAATATTATGTATAAATTCTTAAGTAATTAATAAAATTAAGAGAATGCAATTGGTATTTATTAGGATTACTTATTAATTACACTCTCCATTTAAAAGAATATCTCCATTTAGAGTGCATCTTCGTGAGTTAATCAGAACAGATAAACAGATTCATACTCCGCCACTGAATATATCAAATACTGTGGAGGGACATGATGATCGGATTCTCTAGACCTTATTCAGATATCACTTCCAGCGGTGTCCATCACCTCACCCGTCGCGTCGTCTATCGTAAATGATCACTAGGGTCCGGAAAGTGTGCCACAATGCAGGGTCGGACTCGTAATCCATCAAAAATGAGTTAATAATGTACGTACCTATACTTGTGTCATTTAGAATCGTCGACTGTCTTGTATAGGGCGTACGTTGCCACAACCAGTAGTCTTTCTGTATTTACTCTCGTTAAATGTGAGTGATTTGGCCTGTAAATATGGTTGTAGAAGGAATATTATCGTTCCACATCTACTGAAGTTAAAGGTGAAAATTCAAAATAGTTATGGATGGACAGAGGACGACACACCATGCACATTATTGACCATGCACACAATGAATTTCGCACAGTTGTTTGTATCACTAACAGTTGTTTGTTGTCACTAACATCAGTACATTATTATTTTTTTACATCTACAGAGGAAAATGCAAGTGCTTCTATTATTTCTATACTATTAGCCGTTGTTTGCAAAACCCGTTTACTAGCTATCAATATCGGGGCCGAAAAACCTGAAACACCTAAAATTCGTATCAGAACATTAACGACCTTATTTCCGCAAAAATCTATTGTTTCGTCCACTGTCAGCACATAAAATTATTGCATACATCTTTGATATTTCCTATGACACGTTCTATTGATGACGTCTTCTGTAAATATGTTTTATGCAAGGTATGCCAACTTGACAATGGAAAATCGCATACCTACATATTTGCCAAAAAAATGTCTCAAGTGAATATTGTCGATCATGTTCCATCAAAGGCTGCATGCGAAAAACATTATGCACAAATCAAACCAAAATTCCTCTTTTCTAACAGGACCGGTAATATTTTGTTGATGGATATTCAAATCTAAATGTCTTTCACACTCTTGACGTCTACGAAATACATATATGTATATCGACGATTGCAAAAAATTCATAAAATATATGATTCGTCTATTTTAAAATCGTCGGAATTTCAATCATATTTTTAAGTCTATTCACAAATGGTAACGGCTGTGCCATTATTGCAGAAATCCACACAAAATCAAATAACATGTAAACACAGTACACGAACTGTAAAAGAAATACGTACACGGTGCAAAATACGTACACACAATAAAATATATACACACCTTTATCAGTCATACACTCACGACACAAAATTATTTTACACTCGGCGTTCTAATGTCGGTCCGCTCGCATCGAGCTAACATAAAATACTAAATTTCGACAACGGAATAGCCTTCCGTCGATCCCGCCACAGGAGAGTCCCAGCGCGTTACCAGACACAGTCAGTAATACACGCGTATATAATTTACGCGTGTATTAAATACTTTAATTATCATAGAGTTGTATAGTGTCGACCCTGCGTTGTGGACTTTAATCACTTCCGAACCTTAATGATCACTCAGCATCGGGTCGGGTCACGGGCGCGGATTTTTGCCTGTTGTGCCCACAGGCAGTTCTACCGCTCAAGTATACATATATTTTTTACGCTAGTGATTCACTGACTCGTTTCATTATTTGTTTGTTAGACTACAGTTATCAACCGTTGTGTCTAAAAAAAAAAGGGTAGTTAATATACTCTGCGATGCCGTGCCGATCTGAGTCCAGTATATTTGAGTATAACCGGATCCGCACGAGCAATAAATAAAAATTATCGGCTGTCGATAATCGTCGTCGTCATCATTTTCTCGGCATGCTAAACACCACAGCCTCCCCCCAGAAGTTATCTGCAACGGTCGAATTCTGCCGAACAAAGCGCAATCGGCCGCGGCCGACGACGTAAATCTTATCGTTCGCGCCCGTGCTCCACCGTGCAACCGCCGACGAAAGGCGTCAAGCCCGATTTACACGTAACGATTTGTCGTACGTCTTGTCGGATGCTGTAAATTTTGTGGTATCAAGTAAAACGGGATTGTGTAAACCATAAGCTAAGCAGTAAAGTGTTTGTCAAATTAGAATGAGAGCGTAAATTAGATCTTAAGACTAAAGAGTAAGACATCTTTTCAAAGAAGTTGTACGTTAAACTATGTACATACGGTATGTATTAACGAATGCTAAAGCCGCGTTGACATTAGTCAAGTTAAATACACAGGCCAGCAAGCAATTTGACTGTCCAAAATAGTTGCGACAGTCAAAGACAAGGTAAGGTTGGACTAAATAGGCCAGACAAGTCGTATTTAACTAGCCCGACAAGTAAAACGGACAGGCAAGTGAGTAAAGACCAGTTCTACTTTTCGAGATAGAAGCCTCCCCCTCTCACTCAATTAGTATCGTCAAGTGTAGAATGTTTGGTTATCGTTATTTTATATTTACTTGTGTATTCGTAAAGTGGCACCTCCAAAATAGAATCATACAGTTGTTTCTTACAAAAAAAAAACATGAGTGTTTATGTAATATGAATTTGGCAATTGATAGAAATAAACAAGCCAGATGCAATAGTTGAATATACATACATGAGTGTGGATGGATTTGGCGTACCAGAAGTAAAGCAAAACGGCCTATATTTCAACAAGAATCTAATAACGTGATAACATCTGAAAAATCGAGAGCGGAACCCATATTCTCTTTCTTTTTGTCAGCCTCTTGCTCTAAGATTTCTGAAAGTTGAGCCATTAATAATTTTGTTACTATTTTGCACACTTTTTTTACTTTGCGGCGTTTAATATTAATGTTCAAATTCAAATCATTCTACTGGCATCTGCTAAATACTGATATTTTATTTTCTTGCCCGATTGGGGTACAACTTGTCACTTTATTTGCTAGCAAATAAACTCTAGCAAGTGTTGCTAGAGTTGATATGCTTACTAGCCTATCTCTTTTACTTGATCGATGTCAATGTGGCTTAAAAGTATGTGAACCAATTATCTTGGAAGTTCTTGAAAGTGAAATGGCCGAACATTACGTCACAAGAGCTTTCCAATAAGATAATTGTTAATCATAATCACGTCCATAACTCACAACTAGAAGCTCAAAAATAAGGTCGAACTTTGGAAACATTTTCTCAGGAACGGTAAAAGATAATAAAACGCGTTTTTTTTTTCAATTAAAGGTAATTTTATTGCCTTCATTTTACATCCAAGTAATTGAAAAAACGCTAAATATAGATGGAGCTACATCCATCTAAACCGAAGCAGGTTTTTTGGTAAAGGCTCAGCGGTGCCCTTTTTCCTTTCAAAACCAGTCGTCTGAAATCAGAGAACACGCATTTTTTTTTAAGTTACTAACATATTCAATTGATTGACGATCGCAAATCATGAGAATTATGCTCTAAAAGATCGATTGGCAATTTATGTAGGTACCTAAATTTATCCCCTTTGATCGTAGTTTGTTTAAAAAATTTTTATTTCTTCAAAAAAGTGAGATCGTCAGTCAAGAGATAAGATTTTTACGCCACTGTACCGAATTGCATAAAAATCTATTGATCGGTTCTCGAGATATAAGGGGCACCGCTTTGAAAAATATGGTTTTGAGAAAAACGCAAAGTTTTGGGTACAGTTTTAGAGGCATCTATATGCACTTTACCTCTAATCAGCGATTCCGGGTCCATACAGGACACCTTCCTCTGCAATTTGGGCATCATTTGAGGCTGATTTTGAACTTCTTCGGTTGATTCGTCCTAGCGTGACGGAAGGCGGTAATAACACTGGGGAACAATTTTTAACTCAATTTCTGTTGACTTCGTTTCGTCGACTTCGTTTCCTCGACTTCGTTTCGTCGTCTTGTTGATTTTTAAGCTGTATTAGACTAAAATCGGCATGCTGATTTCAATTTTTAATTGAGTTCTACTCTTTTCTACAACGTCAAGTTTATTCTCTACACCTTATGTGAATGTGACCACTCTATGTCTAATAGAGCGTGGGAAGAAATATTCCCCTGTTATTTTCTAACATTAATCTTCTTCGATTGGCGCCGGGTGAATGACGTGATGACGCCAGAGGAGACCAGTGACACGTCAGTCAGCCATCTTGCCGACTTCCCGGAAAATCTTGGTGCAGTTAGTGATGAACAGGGTGAGCGATTTCACCAAGATCTCAAGGTTATGGAGGCATGGTACAAGGTATCAAGGTAGATGGGATGAACACATGATGGCTGACTATTGTTGGAGCATCCAGAGGGAATGGCCACAAATTAAGAACTCCAGAAAAAGCTATAAGCGACAATTTTTACCTTGATATATATGTATACCATTTGGTGATTTATTTATTTTTATTTTGTATAAAAAGAATTTAGCTAGCAGAAACTATATATAGCCTTTATATGAATTAAAATATTCTTTCTGAACAGTATGTTTGGTATGTTTTTCCTATTTCCTTTTTGTGTACATTTTTCATGACTTTTGAGAAAAAGCAAGGGTATCCTGTAAAAAAAAGTTGACGTGATATACAAAAACTGCTGTTATTTTTGGGATTCAGAGGCCAAAAATTAGTCAAAAACAGGTCTCAGATTAAATACAACAAAATTGCTGTTCCCCTGTGTAATTGTTGCGCGCAGGTTTTGACGTTCCGCCGCGTGTTATTCAAAGCTTTGCATCTCCGAGAATATTTGAGATATCGGCTTAAAATTTGTAGGGGTCATTCTTAAGACTACATACAATTAGAAAACGTAAAGAAAGAAAATCGATTATTTCAGTGTCTAGGTGGATGTAGCCCCTTAAGTGGAAGCAGACTATATAAACAGATGCCTGACTTCATGTCAGTTTTTCCCTCAGTTCTACAATTTAGTTGCCGTAACATAGCCATTTTCATGTCGATGTTTTCCTTTTTTATGTGTTCAATTTCAATAATTTACTGTAAGACCGGCAATGTATGTGCAAATAATTGAGCCAGTCGTGACACGATTCGCGACACGATTCACTGAGTAACCTAACGTGGAATTATGTGTTTCCTTTGACAATGGGTCATTCTCTTGATTGACTTGTTCCTTTATAATTTATTTTTCTTCGAAGTTGGTACTTACAGCTGCAGAAGACAAATATTTAACCATAAGCATACTTGTCCGATTTGCTTGTCCGATAAACCGTACGATAAATCGTTGCGTGTGAATCCGTCTTTATAGTGAGAGTGGCTCGAGGAGTTCAGGTCTGTCCGAGGTTTCCCCCCTTCCGGTGTTGGGATGGAGAAATTTACGTTAGAGAATGCGTAAAAGAAATTGAATATCCCGAGCCGTCCCGGACCCGATCTCTGGAGCGTAAATCGTCCACCTTCTCGCCTCGATGGTGCGCCGGAGCGAGAATCGGTGATGGCGGGATAGGTTGGAGGAGAGGTGGTAATTGAATTCGTCGAAAGGACCTTTCGGTCTTAACGTCGGCCATGTACAAGGAATCGTAATTTCAATATTTTTTTCTTACGTTCCTTTTCATCGCGTTTACATTCCTTTCATGTCATAATAGCATGAGTTAACACGTGCCCCAAAGTCTTGGTACTGGCCAAAATCTAGCTGTATTTATTTGTTTTGTAATATGTATGTGTCAAGTGATGATAAAAAATTATAAAGTTAGCAAAGGCGTCGACTAATGCATTAATCTACTAAAATAAAAATCTACGAAAATAACTACTTATATCAATAGCTAAATTATTGTCAACAAATATCAGTCCGTAAGAGAATAAATATAAAATTACACATTAGAAAAAACCGCAATCAGCTTAACTATAATCACTAAATCCAGTATCCGCTGCTTTTTATGAAACATAACATTTAAAAGTTGTGCAATTCGTCGTTGTATATACATATACACCCTAGAAAATTGCACCTTTACATATTGGCGATACATGTGTAGAAGAGAATAAGTTAAAACACACCAGTAAGGACAGGCAAAGACAGTTAGATGCAACAGTGTTTCACGCTTGTGCACGTATTAGAAACGTATGAGACCTGCGCGTAATAGAAAGTGGAGAGGGGTATTTGACACGGCCTATCACCTACCGCCTATCGCCGAATTTGAGTGGGACTCAGTACTTTTTTCGCAGCTATGGGGGTGTACATCGACTTAGCTGTATGAAACGAAATTCTTACGTAATTCTGACTTTTACAATTATCTCATACACTTAAAAGAAGTGTACGAACATAATTGTATTTATTTTCAAATTTTTGTATTTCTTAACTAACCGGTCTGCAAGAAAATAAAATTGAAGTTCTATAAAAAAAATAAAAATATAAATCAACCGAGACGAAAGAGAAAAAAAAAATGCCTATTGAATAAGTGGTTCAAAAATGTCGCCCCTTTGTGCTTCGTTTTTCGCCTTTTTACCGTAGGTACCGGCCGATTTTCAAATGAAAATGCAAATCGCCCAACAACTTCTTCAGCGCTCTGAGAGATGACTTTAATAATTGAAACTTTTCCCCCCTAAGCGTAAACCGTCAGCGTTATTGTTATTATGGTAAAAAACGTTTATTTAATTACAATATGAATATTTTATTTACGCAGACACGGCTAAACTGATTCCTTATTTCGGTTATTGTTCTCTAGAGTCTAGACAAGAATTCAATTCACATGTGCGCATTATAATTTATGGGCGTGGCGTCCCGCCTACATACTTTTATTGCTACCCTATCACGAAAGACAGATAATAACGCTCATAAAAGTTTTAAAATGACATATCAGTCTGGCAACTATGGATTTAATATTTCTCTGTCAGTTCCCTTTACTTGAAGAGTTTATTCTTGTCTATCTTTTAATGCTCGGCTTTGAAATCTTGGACTTTCTAACCCTGTATATAGCACTCTTTTAATTTCTCAAATATTATTCTGAGATTATTTATGAGAGTTAAAGTTTATTTGTTCACAGATACTATGTCTAGATTTTTATGTCTCGGATCCAAATCCCTCAAACTAGGTGTGAAGTTATTGGGTTTAGGGATATATGAGTTGAGGAGTTATAGAATGCTTGAATTAAATTCTCAGGACTGTGGTTATAAAGTCTGCAGTAAATTCAAATGGATTCGATTCATAGAGCTATATGATTATAAATTCAGCAAAAATGCATTTTTTTTTCTGTGGTGATTTGATCCCAGGGTTATGTAGTTATGTTTGAACAAAAGGGGTTAAGGTTTATTGGATTTGAGAACCTTTGTTCACAGATCTTCAGGTTATGGAGTTATTGGGTGTCCGCTAGAACACCTCCGAGAGACGTCGTTCCTAGTTTATACATATGCAGCTAGAGGGATATCAAGTCTGAGGATTCTGACTCTGAAACCCTCAAGACTACGGAAGTAATGGATTTGAGCCTGTCTGCTCATAAACGCTTAGATACGCGTTTTCTAGTTTTATACATACATACAGAGGTTGTTGATGGGGTTATATGGTTGTGGGTTTCACTCTGGGTTTCTTTTGACCCTTAAATGGTTTCTTGTGACAAAAATATCACAACCTTTCTCTCTATCCTATACCACAATCCAATTTAAAAAATGGCAAAACTTTGTGAAATTTTAGACCATTTTTGAGGTTAGTTTTTAAACCAACTGCGGATTCATATTCAGCGGCCTAAAAAACCATGGATATGATGGTGTAGACTATTATAATTTCCACTTTTTTTGGAAAGAGTTATTTATCTATTCAATTAAATCTGTTTTAAATAACTTTGTTTCACTTTCACTAAACATACTATTTAGCAATGAAGTAAAAATTGTATTGGACTGTTTCCAACAATTCTGTTTAAAAAACCGCCAGACCGTAATTAAGTTAATAAAATTGGATTCCTAAATTTTCAATAAGATCTACCAGGGACCTTATGAAGTCGAGCTAATGGAAGGAAATAAATACGGTAAACTTTCCCGAAACGTCAAAGGAGCGGAAAAATATTTTGATTGTATTCGCGAAGTAAAATAATTCTTAAATTTCGTTGATTCAGAATCCCAATATTTGCCGCCGCAGCTGCGCCTCTCAATAATATGCTAATTTCCACGAGTCGATTTAGGCATATCAATCAGTTTGATTTGACCTCAATTTCTCAAGTTTCTGCCTCGCGGTAGGAATCGATGGCATTCCGCGCTATATCTACTACTTCTTCCGGCAGCTACTGGATGTGAAATTGTTATTAATTACCGTTTAATTTAATGCTGCGTTCATAACCCAATGGGTTTAACTTAATTAATCAATTCGACATTCTGTATTAATTATATGTACGTACATATGTTAAGTTCATTGCCGAGTGTTATGTATATTGTAACAAGCATTGTTAATGGTCTGTAACGATAACCAGAGTTACAATTCACAAATGAGAAAAAAATGAATATGATGTTTCATCATCACAGTTCTATGATCATTCACCAATATTAAAATAAGTAGGTAGATACGATGCTAGCGAAGAAACCATCATAATTATTCCTTAATTAATTGATTGCCTAAATATCACAGATATATTGCATATTTTTTTCTCAGATACAATAAAATATTTACTGGTCGAGTTGACCAGTTACTTTCTGGCCATGACTATTGTAAGGAGAACATCTTTCAATAATACAAATGACAAATATACCTAGAGACGTAAGAGTGCTGTTAAAGAGGACATAAAAAAATGGATTAGAGGGATAAGAAAACCAATTTCCCTTCAATTATAAATTATAAACCATTTAAAAATGACCCTCGTGGTCGTGGAGGCAATGACAACAGACGACGAATTTACATAGTTGGATACAGCTACAAGAGGTGGGAGTTTGGAGAGCTTGGAGATTTACAGTCTCTGAAAACAATTAATGCCAGCTGAAAAAGTATTCTTGTAATTCAGAACAACCTGACTAGAAAACCAGCGGCATATTCATTAAAAAGTCTACCAATATATCACTAAAGTCAAAGATAACGAATCGTATAAAAAAAACAGGACCGAAAGTACTTAAGATCAGTATCATGCATTTGTAGATCTAAGATAACAAGAAAACGGAAGACTGAAGTTACACTAGACACACTATTACACATCGAAATGCTATAACAAGAAAAGCTGAATAATACTTTTTTCCACATATCTCTTCAACTCAATAATTTTTTCAACACTGCCGATGTTCTTATAAATATATAAAATCCTGGAGTGGGTACTGGAACCTTCGGCATAGAAACAAAAAACTGGACGTTTTCCACCAAACACCGAACTTAGTTGGCGAAACGCGCGTCGAGAAAAGTATAGTAGTTCGGTGTTTCGTGGAAAACGTCCAGTTTTTTTTTAAATATATAAAAAACAGCAAACAAATTGACCTGGTATGGTTTAAATACGACATACAGATGATTTTGTGTAATGCACTGTTCATATTATACATAGCGTTTCATAAACAAATGCCATGGACGTAGATGCATTCGGGGTGCGTAAGGAAGAGTGTATGTCGCCTTATTTTGGAATCATTTACTGTTTGCCTATTGTGATATTTGTGAAATGTTATTAGTGACAGCTGACAGTTATTAAGTTTTATAGTTTACATAGTCTATTTTGTTTATACACTAGCTGTTAGGAAAGAATTGTATGGAATGACATATTAGATATTCTAGATGTCAAAGGAATTTTCTAGAACATGTAAAATACTATAAATAGTGGTGTTGTTGCTAGGAGTTACTTGAGATTTGGATGTTATACAGTTAAGTTCGATGAGTTGTAGAGTATTAATAAAAGTGTTTTGAATTGAATAAGTTATCATTTAGAGATACATACGTAACAATATCTTTGTTCTTTTATTAATGCCTTCAAATTCACCATTGTTTTATGTATGATTTAGTTATTTATGGAATTATCTTCGGGTTCTTTACTGCACAGTAGGAGTTGAATGAACATCAATTAATGTTCTGGGTTTCAGAAGAACTCTTTCTCATGCACATCGAACTTCAACACACTAATCTCGTCCTTACTCGCCGCATGTTCCTCGTTCAATTCCGCATCCGAGCGACTAATAATTTATTTGATGTCCTTCTCACGAGCAAGTCAAAACTTTTTCGCGACCGGACTGGATACGCCCGGATTAATTACCGCATCTCGGGCAGCTTTATTAGCGTTTCTCTAACTTTATAGCATGTTTCTCTATATGGTTGCGGCCGTAATATACTACATACATATATCCTATAATAATCGGCTGTGTGTTCTACTGACGAAGCCAACTAAATTGATTAAATACACGGCGAATTAATTTGAACCGGTACGCAAGATGGGGGGAACACTTTCTACATTGAGGAGACATTCGCTTGACACTATATAGAGTATAGTGTCAAACATAATATTAAATGAGTCAACACAAATCGCGTGTTACAAGCTGAAGAAAGTATTACAGTTACAGCAAGTGGGATCCTGAAAACTATCTTAGCTCTGTATTTGGCAACATTGTGCTTAGTGATTTGGCGTTGGGGTGACAAATTAAAAACCAAAATATTAAGGCAATTGTTGGTGGATTCTAATCCTATATGGAAAGATCTCTGCATCTTTCTGCATCTCTCTCGGGTCATGATGCTGTTTATCCAATGTTCGTTATAACTATGCATGCATATCTTCGATGTATACTTTCTCTCTACGTAGCTATGAACTTCGCGGAGGGAAGATGTATACAACTTATGTGTCTACAATAAATAATAAATTAACTAATAGGAAAATAATCGCACTATGTACAACTTACATCTCACACTTCGTGGCTTGTCGTCGATTATTTTTCGACCAGTCATGGAAAATGGATGTAGAACTCTACGAAGATCGTAGGGAGGTCATGATACAAGATACAAGATAAGTTAATACATTTTACCAGCCTTCTTACCGACAGAAACTACACCGTAACTCTACACAAAAAAACTTGAGTTACCTGAAAGGTGATTGCCCAAGAACAACGAAAAGCTGTTGACACTGAAATGTTGACAGTCATACCAAACCCTTTGTATCTACATATATTTACCAATTGTTGCATATATCCGGTTGATTCAAAAGTATTGAGCATTGCTGATATGTTCAAATGTGATTATTTATTTTATAAACACGAGGAATTTAACTTAGCCTGCGAACCATCTTTTGCAAGTTGCTAAATTAGGGGCGTTGTCGCCATACGCGGTCCCTAGATTTCGGTGTACTTCGGTGGTATTATGGCCTAAACTAAATTCATATAATAAAGCATATTGAATTTTACTTGAAGTTTCGTTCATTTTCATGTTGTACATTACAGTTCCGTCGTGAGATTTAATAATGTTAACGCACATAAGTGCACGCTTTATGTAACCTGTACCCCACCACTCTCCAGACTTGTCTAGAAAATTTGAGGGCACTTCGAGGGAATGGCTCAATACTAATGAATCAACAGGATAGTATGGGCTAAATGTTTTCCAGCTGCTTTGAATAACTTGTTTCTATTAAACAACCTGTTTTCCCAGTGTAATCTGAATGGAGGGATCCTTTTCTTTATTTCTCTCTCTCTCTTTCTTCAAGCATGTCGTAAATTAGTTCCGGAACGACGGGTCGCGCGCGGAGTCAGAAATCTCGGCGGGCATGCTAATGACAAGTTATAAACCGCCGATGTCGTCTGCAACCGCGCGGTCCCGAGTAAACACGACAAGACTCGGTTTAATTAAGTCCCGAAACCGTCATTGTTCCGGAGTCGGCCGTAATTATGCGTGTACTTACACCTCCGGGCCAGGCCGGGCGTAGGGCCGTTCCGCCTCGGACGGTCCTAGAGCACTTTGCCGTCTATCGAGACGGAAACGTAGATGTTTATTGCGAAATTTCGGGTGTATTAGTTCCCGCCCCGTCCGCCACGGGCGTACGGCAACGAGATGGGCTAAGCTGTCGTCCTGCCGTCATAGAGGTCATCCCTTCCCCTCCTCCTGATGCTACGTTCCATGTCATGGAGCTTATTAAATTGAAAATGTATTATTTATAAGAGAGGCCCACAAAAAATTTTGTAGAAATAAGACAATCCAGATCATTACTGCTAGCCACGCAGCACTGAGAGACCTGGAAACTATGGAAATACACTCCCAGGTAGTTAACGACTGTTGATTCGCTAGTACAGGTGACAATGCATCACTTTGAAATGGGTTAAAGGACACCAGGGTCACGAAGGGAACTAAAAGGACGACTTTCTCGAAAAGAGGCAGAATTTCTACTGATAGGGCTAGAACCCATCTGTGGTTTGGCATGGTGGACAGCCAATACTTAGGAATTAAGTCAAAACCAAGTGGACGAAAAAATTTACCAAGTGGACGAAAGTTCATAGTTTGGGGTAACCGTGGATATGATTGACAAATTATTCAACCAGAATAAAACAAAAAATCTAAACTAGACAGAAACGAGCTGAAATAGACAGTAGGACTATTCACATTGTCCATTTATCATCTGACCACAATTGATCTGGGTTGCAGGAGGTGAGAAGGAAGGAACAAAGCCCCTTCCACATACTACGTGAATATCCAGCTCTAGCGGCATTCGATCTTTGGAGTTGTTACAATAGAACCAAAGGAGGTAGCAGAAGCTCCATCGAAAAGAGGAGTAATGAAATGAACCAGTAAAGTATTCCATGTTTCAAGTTTATATCTTAAAATGTGCGTGAGTTATTTTGTACACAACTGAGACTCAACTAGATCTTTTTGCTCGATGTTACATACATACATATATGTTTATAACCCCCCCCCCCATATTGAATCTACTCCAATACTTGGATACTTATATGAGTAAAGTTAATCACAATTGGACTTCTCCCCTACATATTTTATTATTTTTTGATGAACCGAATGGTCTCTTTAATTCCCGTTTAAACAAAATTTATTTAATATGACTGGTACAAATTAATTTCTCTTTCGACAAAAACCCCACTCCGAATAAACCAAACCCAACAGAGGATCAATCTGTTTCTTTGTGCTGCAACTCAAAACAGTTCCCACAAACGATTTACCTTACACAAAGGCCGGTTAATTAAATAAAAAACTATGCAGATGGCCGAACAGATGCCGCCCCCCGGCTCCGCCGCCGCCGGACCTTTCGACTATTTTACGTTTCATTAAAACCTTCGGCGCTTTGCCGACGACCCCGTCTTGGATTAATCCGCTAAAATAATGGATGAGGTTGCGCGACGCGTCTCTTTGAGCGCCGCACCATTGATCGGCTCTAATTGATCCCCGTGCTGACGGGGGCAAGCCGTAATAAACCCGAAATTTCGCAATAGACATCTCCATTTCCATTCCGGGAGACTACAAAGTTAGAAGGAGGTCCGTATTATTAAGTGCCAACGAGCATACTGATGCGGAGTTTCACAAGAATGTCAGCTGAACAATACGAAACATTTGAACGCTTCTTTACTTTCTTTAACTACTCTTCTCGCAAAAATTAGAGGAACAAAAAAATGTTCGAAATTTTTTGGCAATTTTCAACAGGCTGTATTTCAGTGAAAAATGGCCGTACAGGAAATAAAAAAACATAGCTTTTAAAGCTTGAAGACTCTAGTTTTCGAATTTTTTGGTTAAAAATTTTTTGGAGCACCGGTAGCCATGCAATTCTTGGATAAAGCACGAAGAAAAATTTTTCTAAATTTTTTGCATTTTTTTTCGCTCTACAGGCATGGAAAACATTTTTCGAGCAACCATACGTTCTTTTATACTACTTTTCGGGGAGAGACAGACCATTTGTCTTCGAGATATCGAATTTTGAATGCAAAAGGATCCTTTTTCACTCAACTGCTGATATCTCTGAAACTACTGGTCGCCCAGCGAGCGGACAGGGGGTTTCGATTCTCTACAAAAATCTGTCATGGTTGATTGGAAAAAAAATTTCCACCTGTAACGTTAACGTGAAAAAAGAGCACAAAAATGCCATTTTCCCTTTTTTTGGTTAATCGACTGTATCTTCGACAATATTGGGAGAAATGCTTAGGTTAGAAGAAAATTTTACTGTCTAATGTACCCCAAAGGCCCCCCTAAATCGGTAGATCGATCGGTTCAGCGGATTCCCTGGACCGATTGATTGAAATTTTGAAAAAATTAAGGGAACAAGATTTTTTGTTCCTTAAACTTGACCTAATCTTTTAACTTGACCATTTTTTTTTGACTTTTTACTCAATTTTGAGTTTTCTAAAGATTGATTAACAAAAAAAAATCCAAAAATTTTTTTTTTAATTTTTAAAATTTAAAAATGTTTTTTTTTGAATTTTTCGATATTTTCGGAAGGAAATTTTACGGAATCTTTTTAATTGTAAAAAAAAAATTTTCAATTTTTTTTTTAAATTTCAATCGGTCCAGGGAAACCGCTGAACCGATCGATCCTACCGATTTAGGGGGGCCTTTGGGATACATTAGACAGTAAAATTTTCTTCTAACCTAAGCATTTCCCCCAATATTGTCGAAGGTACAGTCGATTAACACAAAAAAAGGGAAAATGGCATTTTTTTTGCTCTTTTTTCACGTTAACCAGTAGTTTCAGAGATATCGGCAGTTGAGTGAAAAAGGATCCTTTTGCATTCAAAATTCGATATCTCGAAGACAAATGGTCGTATCTGACTCCCGAAAAAAAGCAAATTGAAGCTGAATAAACAGGCTATGCGACCTATGCATTGGTCTAGCTCGAAAAAAATGTTTCCATGCCTGTAGAGCGAAAAAAAATGTAAAAAATTTAGAAAATTTTTTCTTTGTGCTTTATCCAAGAATTGATGACCGGTGCTCCAAAAAATTTTTAACCAAAAAATTCGAAAACTAGAGTCTTCAAGCTTTGGAAGCTATGTTTTTTTATTTCCTGTACGGCCATTTTTCACTGAAATACAGCCTGTTGAAAATTGCCAAAAAAATTTCGAAAATTTTCTTGTTCCTTTAATTTTTGCGAGAAGTGTATTTAACATCAATTTTATTTAGATTGGCTATAGGACCTTTCTATTCCACCCCATTTTAAATGAGACTTACGTTCTTTAAATCCAGCTGAAATTGATCTGCTTGTTTGCCCAATATACTTTTACGCCCCATCTTTACAAGTGATTACTTCATAGATCGGGAATCCTGAACGTGGTGAGTAAAAAATACTACATACTGGACGAAGAGATCAATTTAAAATATAGGGCCATTTTGACGCCTGTCCGGTTCGTGGTTAGCCTAATCTTTCTCTGTTGGCATATCGAAAAACGCAGGATAACAAAACAAAATTGATCTGTCCGAGATTTTTTACAAAAAAATGTTTTTACTTTGTGCGTTATAGAATTTCTTCCACTTTTTTTTACATAGGTACCTATTGTATGTACCAGCAGACGACTTTTATATTTTAATATAGAGACATCCAAAAAAAACGTCATCAACTCTGGCTATGAACGAGAGAGATGGAAATAGTAGCGGTCATGTCTAAGCTTTTCGGTTATGTCAAACTTTTGACAAGTGACTGTCACAATTTGTAAAATAAACAATGGCTGTCATATGATGTGACAGTCTTGACAAGTAAATAAGGTTATAAATTCGATCAAGAATAGAAATACGTCTTTTTTTTCTCGGCCAACTTTGATGACGTTTTTTTTGGATGTCTCCATAGTTTCACTATCAGGTACTATCAGTAGATAATACCTACGTATTTGGTAGAAATACTCTAAACAATGTAAACGAACTTAATCGCCTGCATTAATTTAATATGATATATAGTCATGTGATTATTTAGTCGTGGTCGTACAATAAAAATCTATTTGCATATTTTATTAATTAACTACTCACTCATTTATTGCCAGCAGCGTACAGGAATCGATACCAACCTGAAAGCAAATAAGAAAAACTGTCATTAGAAGATCATTAGTGGTATTATACATTTTTACTAAAACAAATATATTACAAATCCATTACATTAATACCTATAATCGAATAACATTGGCCTGCAAGAAATGAATACCTACATATGTCATTTTCTTCAGTGTACACTGGATTACAAAAACATATGCCATAATTATATACTTACTTTTATTAAACATTTTTTTAAAGTTTTTGGTTTGATTAATTTTGTCAATAAATGTAATAGTACTATATCAAGTACATCGAAAAGAGCAGCATAATACCAAACAAAATGTTTAATATAATAAGTAGATATATTTATTTATTTATTTATTTATTTTAATTCAATCACACAAGTCCAATTACAGGATGAATATAAAACAGTATATATAAGAAACATGTATGAAAATGCACAATAATATAATATAAATATATAACAATCTTATAAACATATAACAAAAGAAAGGCTTATAAAAGTACAAAAAGTCCGGTACGAAGAAGACCACTTAACATTTAGAAACCTGACTCTTCATTTAAGTGCGAAATAAAAAAGCTTATGCCAGCTATATTGAACAGCTGGCTTTCTATAAACAACGATTCAAAAAATTTTTGGAATTTTATCACTCGAAAAAGCACCGCATACCATCGCATATGAATTATAAAAAACTAACCTTAAAAGTCGGATATTGTAAATGCTTTTCAAGTTTTCTTGTGCTTATATCGATTCCAGTGATTCTGTACCGAACTCCGAGTCTTAATGTCTGGTAAAAATCTCTCTCTATATCCATGATTCTGGGATGATGTAAAATTCTCCCTTAGGAAAATCAAGGCAAATATGACAACCCCGACAACATCCCTGAATTTTCATTGACTCCCCAATTTTTCCCCTTTTTCCTTATTTAATTTAATTCTTAAATGTGTCCTTTCTGACATATGGAAAAGTCCATATTCGTATTCAAAAAAGGAAAAATAGAAAATTACCCCCTATTCTATTCTATCAACTTTGCAAAATATTCAAAATTGTATTTTTGTTGAAAAATCTAATTATTTAAGGGGTGCAAAAGTAACAAAATTGGATTTTCGAAAAAAACACTACTAAAGGACAGAAAAAGCATGGTTAAGTACTTAACATAGTTGCAAATGGTACAAACCACTTCCTGGGAAAACTGGGGTTATGTATCAACCTCCTATGCGTTTCATAGATACAGAATGAAAACCGTATTGATCTTTTCCTCCGGTAAATTAGAATTAGAAAAATGTGGATCTAATTAACACCGATTTTCGGTTGTGTGTCATTTGGGTTGGAACATCGTCCTGCCCAATAGGAGTTAAAAACGATGTTAAATTGACGTAATGTGCAAAAATCGTTAAAAACGGACATGTAATTGATTTGCCCTGGGACTATTACCATTAGAGGTATCGAATTTTTTCTAATGTGTAGGTAATGAAAATCCGGTAAATTTGCGACTTGCCGAGTTCGACTTGGTCAATTATTTATTTACATATTTAAAAAATAACGCTGAAATTTCCAAAATTTTGATTTATCTTTCATTTTGCGAAAAAAAGCTTCTGCATGCTTGAAACTTTTGGGAAATGTGTCTTTTATGATCCTCAAGACACCAAAAAAATTTCATCAAAAAATATGAATTCGTTAACGAGAAATTCCATTTGTTTATAAAAAACACCTTAAATATTTAATGCTATTTGACCCTATTGCCGTCGACAAAAAAAGGTTCATTCAGGTCTCATTTTTGTCGTAAAGACCTATATGTTATGATACTGCAATGGGCATATTAATATTTTCAAAAAATTCGCATATAAACAAAATCGCAATAATCGCAAATAAACAATAATATTGACATGCGATTTTGATATCTTGGTGGCTGGTATTTTTACACAAATAAAAAAAAAAAGTAATTTTATTACACTTTAAAAATTACTATAGTAATTTTTAAAGTGTATTGTCCTGTTAATAGTGTTTTGTCTTTATCTTTATACATTTACTATATATGTATATAGACAGTGCCGCCAATGTTTGTAACGTACCACCTTACATGACAACAATAACAACATTGATTGAGCCCTGATGAAGGAGAAATAAAGCTCCGAAACGTTGGCAAAAATCGAATAGTTGTTATTTACTCCTGGACCTAATCCAACCAAACCAAAAAAAAAACTAATAGAGAAGAAGATCGCTAAATTCCCCACAGATTATTGTTTATTTACGAGATAATTGAAAAAAAAACGGAACCCTAAAATCGATATATTTTTCGGTCATTTTGACGGTCTTAAAATCGAAAAATTAATATGCAACTGCAGAAGCTTTTTTCGCAAAATGAAAAATAAATCAAAATTTGGGGAATTTCAGCGGTATTTGTTAAATATTTAAATAATTGACCAAATCGAACTCGACAAGTCGCAAATTTACCGGATTTTCATTATCTACACATTAGAAAAATTCGATACCTCTAATGGTAATAGTCCCAGACCCAATCAATTATATGTCCGTTTTTAACGATTTTTGCACATTACAACGTCAATTTGACATCGTTTCTTACCTCCAAATTGGGATCAATTTCAGGACGATGTTCCTGAACTCCAAATGAACACACTAAACCATGTTAAAATCTGTCGTTAATTAGATCCAAATATAGACCCTTTTTTTCTAATTCCACTGGCCTAACCAGCTTTGTCAAGAAAACAATGGCGTCAGGCGATCAATCAAATTCGAGTCGTTTGAACCAATCGGCAGTTTGGCAACAGAATATCTCACAGGATCAATGTGTTACAATATACGTTTATTCGTACCCAGTTCATTTTAAATAACCGCAACTTGATTCATTCGACTTGCTTGCAACTGCTAACTGTTGTTTCGTTTCAATTTAACGCTGGAGTGCAAAAAAAAAGCATTTCTATGTAAGCAATACATTACTTACATCGTTTGTTTTTCAGTTTATAACTAATTTTTTGTTTTTCAATTTTCACGAGTAAGTATCGTGAAAATCCGTCAGTCTAATCCACTGCTGTGCATTTAAATCAAACGAGCGAAATCCCAACCAGTTGGCATTTATTCCACGCCGTCCTATCAATTTTTTGTAGGGCTTAAGCTCGCAGAAAGTCACGCGACCGAAAACAGATCGTGTGAATTCGCGCCCAAAGCCCGAATTTTAAAGAGTAATCCCGGGAATTATGTGCCCGTTTTAAATAAATACCGAAGTTGGGTCACCTCCGATACTGATGTTCCAGTCGAAATGGACAGGAAAACTGACAAGTTTTATAAATTCAAAGGTTTAAGAAAAACAAAACATCTTATCTGCATGAGTATCTACAGAATCGTATAGAATCGAGTATGGGTACAAATACTCATTTGACGATTACAACGATGGTTATTTGGAATGGTATAATTGTGTATAGTCCATCTATTCTGAATTGAAAATGATAAATACGCCTGGGGAACAAAAAAAGCGGTGCATCTTTATGATTCCATGGGCGTGCTCGAATAATAACTTTTAGGGATAGGTAATAATAAGTAATTAACGTCGCTTTTAGGCATTCATATATGTTTAAAATAATAGGCTGGCTTTGACAATGTAAGTCTTTATTTTTAAATTCATCGTACTCGACCGTTTCGACATTTTCGCTGGTTATACAAGTATCTGAAGCTACGTTATTTTCATCCGTTTCGAAAGGCCTCCAGAAAGCCATGTTTATGAAAGAGGTGTTGATTAAAAATATCGATTTTTTAATGATTGAATTATGACGCAAATAAAATAAAAGTTTGTATAATTTTTTAAAATTATACAAACCGCGCCGTTATTGTAGGCGCACAGAATATAAAGCATCAAAACACTCGCAAAAACAACGTTTTCTGTATGCAGTCGGTCAAAGATAGCGTGGTTATAACCCGTGTTTTACCGCCAACGTAATCGACTGGGTCGACTGTCTGGTGGCATATTTCCCCCTACCAGAGTAGCGACAATGACCAATGGAGTGTAGATTCCGCCCACTTCTCACGTGACAGGCCTCGTCAAGTCAACGTGGACTACGATACGGTCTATACGGGTAAAGATCAGTATAGAAACGTGTATTTAGTTCCATACAAAGTGTTAGTAAACTGATATTTCTTATCCTACCTCGTATAAGTACCCATTTTCAATTTAGAATGAAAATTCTATACGTATGTATGTGACGACTATTGATCGGAATTGTGGATCGTTACAATCAGTAATCGGCAACGTTGTTATTTAGGAAACAAATAAAAATGAATCAGCATCACCATGAGGTATGTTCTAAATTTGGAATACAGGTATATTGAAAATTATATGAATAAATGGAAAAATTATATCAATGAAACACATCTAGAATATACAATTAGATAAGAATATTGTAACCGAGGAACTGTTAGGTTGGTTAGGGTATTCATCTGAAAAATAAGTGTGTCAACAAAATAATATTTTCAAATTTATGTATTAAAGAAGAATCCACAAAAATATTTCAGTTTGGACCCTAAATTTTTGGTATTTGCGATGAAATTACTAATGAGTAATATCGTTACGATGGCTGTAATGCCCGCGATGCTGCACAGTGGTTCAGAATCCCAAAAACGTGATCAAAACCTATAACTTTTGATACAGTGATCCGATTTTGATGAAATTTTAACAGAAGATATATTTTAAATATGGGAATATACTAAGGAAAAGAAATGTGATGTTATTTATTATTTACAATCATTTTAGGGGGGGGCTTTTCATTATTTTAAAAAACAGCAATATTAAACACAGATAATCACTGAACTGACAATAATTTGTTGAAATATTTCTAAATAGCAACATGAAGTGTATAAGGATACACTTTGTACGAAAATTTTCGAGTTTATAATTTATAAACCCTCTCTTGTGCGGATTAAGCCAATTCCATTTTTAACTATTTTTATGGATGGTTATTGTTAGGTCACACAAGCAAATGAAAATGTTAAGGAATAAAGTACACAAAATATAGTAAAATTATGTTAACCATGATTTTCTCAATTAGTTACATACATTTTTGTGAAAACTAAATACGAGTATATTTAATTAATATTTAAAATAGTGTCCTTTAGCTTTAAAAATCGCGTATTTGTTTAGTTCTAATCTAATGAAATTGATTATGTTAGGTTAAGTGATCAGTTAACAGTTGCTATAGATTTATTAACTAATTGAGTTCGTTCAATTTTTGTAATCATGACTTCAGAATTTTTTGTTTCCAATTCTATTGAGTGTAGGTCGAGGGATTGGGATGGCTACTTCATAACATTGATTTCTTTGTCTTCAAGCCACTGTTTTATTGGTCGCGGAGTTATCATCCTGCTGATAATAACTAGATGTAATGATGGCATGATTTCAGCAATATATGATGGCATGACATTCGCCAACATATCCCAATACATAGATCGTTCCACATTTATGCTAATTCTATGAAGCCGGCCCCCCATCTTATATCACAAAAGAGATGGTCCATTTACTGTGAAGCCATAACTCATACTTCACTATGTTTATCTATTGAAGAAGTGTATTTGGGATCGTATCTTCTTGACTGTAATGTAGGATTAATGACCTGTTTCTATATAACTAGGTATAGTTAACTAGTGAGATGAGGTCAAATGGTTCCAAAAAAAAAACTATTTGGAGATGACCTGTTTCTATATAACTATAGTTAACTAGTGGGATGAGGTCAAATGGTTTAAAAAAACTATTTGGAGGATGCAAATAAATTTTGCGAATCGTCGACTAAGTGAAAAATTGTTGTTTTTTTTTTGGAACCATTTGACTTCATCCCACTAGTTAACTATAGTTAATCGTATCTTCTGTCTTGGGAGAATCGAAAATAAGTGGGTTCGTCACTTTTAAACAAATCAGATTTGAACCTTGCACTAAAAAAAAGTCTACCATTAACCCAATGCATAGCGGACTGTAAGTTTACGTTTTTCTTCTTATTAAACTATTACTTAAATGTTTGAAACATCATTGTTATTTTTTTGTACTTTATTTGTTGTTTATTTGTTATAATTTTGTGTTTATGTATATCTTTCACTGATTCGGTAAAATTTGACAACGTACGCAGACTTTCGTTCGCAACTATATATATTTCTTTTTAACGTTGCGGTTTTCCAATTAAATCTCTAATTCCACCGGACTACGATGCGAATGGCGAGAGCGCCGCAACTATCGAAAAAATCTATTTGCATTATGTTAATTTCGGTGAAATCCCCCGGAACAACTCCATCCCGGATTTTTACGCCGCCGAATGCGATGTGTAATTTAACGCTCTACCTCAGATCTGCGGTACGGCACTTTTCATCACGGAGATAATCCCCTGTCTATAGCAATTACGAATTCAATTTTCACGGCGGGGCATCAAAGCGGCGCTGACCATTTTCCGCGACACCAGGTGTACTTGATCCCGAATGCGGCATCAGAGGAATATCCGTGCTCAGTTGAAAATACAAATACCGGCGGATTTGATGTTATACGGTGGTACGTACTTATAATTGGAGACTGCACGTTTTGCCTTTGTTACCCGTTTCATCGTTTGGATCAATGGACATGCTCGAATAGTTTGAAATTTGATGCTGTTTTCTTTGGGATCAGGGAATATTTTGTGTGAGATCTCACTTTTCAAATTTAGCTCCTATTCTTTTAATACCTGGCTTAACAAGTTTTAAGTAGTTTTTGAATTACCCGTTTCGTTTTTAATACTCAAATGCACCCTGGTTGCAAATTTACACCACGCTAAAGTTTCAACCTCAAATCAATCAAGGCAGATGAGTCCATTCCTTTCTTCTCAACACGACAAACTTGTTTAGGGCGTTTAATTTCGAGCTGCGAGTCTCGATGGTGCAGTTGTTTTTATGCCAAGGAAAAACGCGCACTTAAAATTTGCCCGTGTGCAGATTTGCAACCAGAAGGAATATAAGGATGCCAAGTGGGTGCCAAATGAAAATTGTAAAAGTCGAAATTATTGGAACATTTTCCCCTACTTTGTAGTACAAATCTGTATATAGAGAAGAAAACCACGGACACAATGGTGCTTTACTTGATGGTGCACAATAAAATTTGTCTTCGCCATATTATAGAATATAAGTTGGCGAAGACAAATTTTCGAAATAAAGCAATATTTTACCCTTGGGTCTTTGGTTAATACACGAACATTAATTCTCGATAGTCTATAATATTATGAGTAGGGTCCGGAATGTGTGCCACAACTCAGGGTCGGCACTATACAATTCAACTATGTTACACAGGCCGACAAGAGTCAGGAAGCACAAACTCTGGTATAGTTTTCCGCAGGTTTCCGGTGCGCTGAATCAGAATCTGGCCTCATAATTGCTCCATCACTTCAGGTTTTTTAGATTTAACAACCTAAAGTGCAAAAAAAAAACACTGTTTTTTGACATATTTGAGGTTGTAACATCATAAGGTGTTTTGTTTTCACAGAACTTGTAATAGGATGTACAAGTATGAATCTTCGTCTTTAAAATAAATTTTGAATAGTCCAGATTTCTTTTCCAGATGCTTTTTTTTTTCACCGAGATATGACAATTTTGTGAGACAAAGTTTGTATCTCACCGATCTACGCAAATGCAAGCCAAAAACTGAGTATGTCACCTCTTTGAGCGCATTTTTCTAAATACCGATTACTGATTTCTTTCTTTTCTAAATACTAATTACTGTATAAGCATTTTAAAAATCGTTGATTATAGATCTACTGTCAGATTTTAGAATTTCAAAATGTCGGATTTAATATGGCGGATCAAAATTTTATAAAGTTTTTAATTATGGATGCTTCTGATTGCGAATGCACGGTAAGATTGTTCACAAATATTTTTCAAGAATGCTTATATACTAACTTAACAGTATTTAAAAAAATACGCTCAAAGAGGTACCTGGTACTCTGCTTGTGGCTTGCATTTGAGTAGATCGGTGAGACACACACTTAAAATTATCATATCTCAGTAAAAAAAATATATGTGGACGATTCAAAATTGATTTTAAAGACAGATAATTATACTCTTAGATGTTATTACAAGTTATGTGAAAAAAAGTACCTACCTTATGAAGGTGAGTAAACTCAAATATATAAAAAAAAAACAATGTTTTGTTCATTCTTAGGTTAGGATATCCTAAAAACCTAACGCTATGGAGCAATTATGAGACCAGTACTAGGGTTTCTGCTTTCGAATATCAGCAAAATTTTGCTGGTCTGTGTAATTAAAGTATAAATCGTACAGTATATAACTCTATGATAATTTAAGTATAAACCATATTTTAAGTACCTTGTAAATTATATACGCGTGTATTCCTTGCCCGTGCATACGTACGTCACTAACTGTGCCCAGTAACGCGCACTGAGACTCTAGTACGCCGCAGCGGCTTTTCCGTGCGGGTGCTTGGGATACTTGAACGCAGAACATGTTTTTTTGCTTTCCAGCACACTTTCCGAACTCTAATTATGAGGACAGAAATCATGCGATCGGATCTTGTACTAATGTAATACATTGAAAAAAACTGTTGTGGATATAAGTGATTGTGTACTATTGAATATCTTTAACATACCTGTTGAATACATCAGTGCATAATTACCTCAATTACTTTGTATCGGAGTTTTTTATTGCTATTTTTTGTTTAGCACTGACATAACCGAACATAAATACCCGTATTATGTACTCTTATTACTATAGATGAAGTGAATGAAAATATTAATTTCATTCACCCACCTATAAATAGTGACGATTATTTTTCTCATATGACAGAAATGTATGCCTTATACATTACGAGTATTATTGATCCGTCTGTAACACAACTGCTATTATTAATTTTTACGTTAGATCTAACAAATATGTGTATTAATCGATATTTCTAATTGGATCGAATAATTGTTGTAGTGTAGCAACACTAAATAATGTCTCCATCTCGTTTATAAGATTTTGGTTTGTTCGGAGTTACATATGTACCAAAATTCAGCTGGTCTTCCGCCATCACAAATGACAAAAATTGTGAATAACATGGAGCAGCTCAGGCGTGTTTTCTTCCCATGCACGGCCGCACATGCGATAGAAAGCGTTTCTATTCTAATGAATCTCTGCAGTCGTTCCGATGCGGAGGGTGATCAAAAAGTGATTAACCGCATACGGAGTGCGGGCAACTCACGCCGACGCCATACATCGGTAATCAGTTTAGGAGCTCCTCTTCGCAGTTGCTTAACGCTGATTAGTGCAGACTCATCGATTTCGATGAGGATCGATCCTAAATTACCGGCCAACATCAGCATATTGTATTATTCTCGCGCAGTCGCCGGTTTCTTTCATCGTCTTCCTTTATTTGGAGTGTCTGTCTCGGGTCGTTTTCTTTCATCTACATACATTGATGGGGAACGTTATGTAAGTATGTATATTATTATTCGAAAGTAAACGTTCTCTTTCCGATCATACTCCCCCCCCCCCCCCCCCACTTTTTTTTGTTTTCGCTATTTGGCCGTCACCACGCTGATGAGTTTCATTAGGACGAAACAGCTGTCCGTGGTTGAACGCGAAACTACTAATTCCGAAACGAAGCTTCGTGTGCCTAAATACTCAGCAAGTCCTTGGCCCTTATGGAAATTATTTATATACGAGGTGTGTAAATTAAGAAGAGGCTTGTTTTTTATTTTTTTTTAATAGAATAGAATTATAATTCAATATTGTCTCTTTCAAATAACTTTCATGGGAAACCACACAGCGCTGGATACGGTTCTTCCATTCCTCATAGCAGTGCTGACACTCTGGTATATATGTACTGGAATAACCTTCAGCTGGTTGGTTATAGTCAGTTTGAATGTTTTCTATGGTCCTAAAATGACGTCCCATGAGGTGATTTTTCAATCCCGAGAAGAGAAAAAAGTCACAAGGACTCAAGTCAGGCGAATAAGGAAGCTGAGGCGCCACAGGAATATTTTTACTGGCTAAAAACTCGTTTACTGAAATGGCTGTGTGACAAGGCGCATTGTCGTGATGCAACATCCATTTACGACGGTTTTCAAGAACCTCTCTGTAAAAATGTTGATTTACTGTTTGGTTTGGAGGCACACTCTTTGTGGATAATTCCTTGGTTATCAAAAAAGCAAATCAGCATGCATTTGATCTTCGACTGGCTCATTTTGCTTTTTTGGGTCTTGGAGAGCTTGAAGTGTGCCATTACATGATTTGGCGCTTGGTTTCCGGGTCGTACTCAAAAACCCAAGTCTCATCACCAGTAATGACACGTTCCATAAAATGGGCATCATTTTCAATCGATTACAAAAAGTCAATACATCTTTTGCTCCTATGTCCTTTTGTTTCTGCGAAAGGTTTTTGGAACCAGTGTTGCGCAGATTTTTCTCATCCCTAATTTGTTATTCAAAATCTGATGAACAGTGGGGTGCTTCAAATTTAACTCTTCCCCGATCATTCTTGTCTGTAACCGACGATCTGAACCCACAAGATCCCTTTCGACATTTTCATCGGTTCTTGAAGATGAAGGCCTTCCTCATCTTCAGACTCTCTTCCTCTGAAAATGCCTTAAACCACCGCAAAACCGGGCTCTTGAAAAAACTCTTTGTAGGCGTGTTGAAGTTTTGCTAAAGTATCCGTTGCGCTTAAGTCTGAAGCAAAACCTGATAGCACACCGTTGCTCAAAATTAATGTCACTATTTTTAAATCGCACTAGAAAAACCGGTTTACGAAAACAGTCACAAAGAACAAACAAATGACTCTAACAGGTTCAAACTTGTACTGAAGGTACATACATACCTACCGCCCTTCCAAGTCCCGCTCCGAAGTGTTGTTAGTTCGGGCGCTATCTTGCCAGTCTCATTACTTAACAAAATTTTACTTTACAAAATTGAAAACAAAATAGGATTTTTTAAAAGAAAATACATTGAATTAGACACTCTGCAACTGCACTGTTATCTTTTCAACAAACTTGTTTATTACTACACATGGTTAACTGCATTTAATATCCACACCTCCCGCAAGAGACCGACGTAATATGTCACACTACGAGTCTTACGCGAGTTAACAGGCACAGTGACGTACGTATACTCGGGCAAGAAATACACGTATATATTTACAAGGCGCTTAAAAAATACGATTTATACTTTAAAATAGTTGTACTGCCGACCCTGCGTTTGGACACTTTGACCCCAGTAATTACAATATCAATTTCAAAAGAATACTTGAATATGAAAAAAAAATCCTTGATCCGATGTGGATTCTATTAATTCTAGGGGTAGTGTAGTGTAGGTATATATGTCTATGAATTATATGGAGACATCCAAAAAAAAAACGTCATTAAAGTCGGCCGAGAAAAAAGACGTATTTCTATTTTGATCGAATTTATAACCTTTTTACGTCAAAACTGTCACATATATGACAGCCATTGTTTATTATACAAATTGTGACAGTCACTTGTCAAAAGTTTGACATAACCGAAAAGCTTAGACATGACCGCTATTTCCATCTCTCTCGTTATAAGAGTTATGACGTTTTTTTTGGAGTCTCTATAGGTATATGACCCGTTAACATTTTTTTTGATACGTTAAAAAAACCGAAGACGTTAATTAAAAACAAGTTTTCCGACTGAACGTTATTCGTCAGCGTCGCAGACGAAAAAACAAATGACGGAATAAGAAGTAAATATGTTTCAAATTACCCGTTTTATGAGAGAAGCTGCTCCCGTATTTCATTTAAATGTAGACCTCGTCAGTTATTTCGCAAAAGAATGCGGAAAAAACTGGCGTCTTTCCTTAATTAACACGCCGCTCCAGCTACGCATTCATCTTCGTGGACGTTCATCGAACATCGCCGGTTGAGAACATGTTATTGGACATTAAATGGATCGTTTTTGACAACAAAGAAATCGAAAATGAGTTGTTATAACCAAATACTAATGTGTAACCCACCCCCGTTTGCTACAGGATACGAATGATAATCAAGTTCATTAGGCAAGGCATGTATTCTGCTTACATCACCATTTTTCCTTTCTACGAAATTTACTAGAATAATGCGAACTGCTTGTCAAAGTTTTATTTTTCTTTATATTGCACATAATAGTGTTAGTTGGTAGGCTAAAGGGTTTATAAATGATCGTTGTGAATATGTATTACAGTCTCTGTAAACAGAAACCAACCTTTTACATAACCTTTTTATGACCGTTATGAAGTGACATCACATCTATTTGAGCACCACCATTTATTTTTTTTAAAACAAGCCTTATCTGTACGAGTGTATGGTATAGTTTATATTTCATTTTGAAAAGGGTAAATCTATGTCTTCTTGATGTTGTTATTCGATAAATATTCGCCCTTACGATTTTTTTTAAGTGTGCTTTCCATTTCTGTTAAGTATCTCACTTATATATATACATATATAAATATTAATATAGTTTGTGTACCCGAGACAAAGACGTTTTACAAGGGTTCCCACAGGTTTTCAACGAAACATGCCAAATTTAATTTAATGTTGTTCAAATCTCCACCGAATGTTGTGTCAAGCGCATTAAATGCAAACCAAACGCAGAAAATTGGGCAAATAGATTGCATTATTGTGAGATAATTACAACTAAAACCAGTTTTAATAATCTCCTGATGATGCCAATGTGGTCAGTGAAACCTGCGCGTTGAGCAGAAAGTAGTGTTCGAGTATTAGTGAAACGTATTTAGGTTGCCAGTTTAACAGATGAGTAAAAATTTGTGAAACGTGCCACGGATTTTCCAACTATTTAGAAATTTGGAATGAGTTGACGCATTTCAAAGTACCTGATGGTACTAAACTCTGTCTAAAATTTTTTCGAAAAAAAATAATTTTTTATAAAAGTTATAAACAAATGAAATTTTATGCCGCGATTAAAAAGAAAATTTTTATCTCGAAATGGAAGGCTCTAATCGAAAAATTTTATAGGACAACTTTTTTTCGAAAGGCATTGAACTTTTTGGAAAAAATTGTTATAACCTTAAAACTGGTTAAACAAATAAAAAAAATATTGTTTATAATAAAAAAATGCTGAGAATTCAATGTTCTCCATCACTTATTTAAATTTTATTTTTTTCTAAATACTCGTTATACATTTCCAGATATTTAGAAAAAAACAAAATTTTTGGGATCGCTGTTTGCAAATAAACTGCACGCTGTTTTGTTGGCCGTTGCAACCGCGCGCGAGTCTGGCGCTGCGGTTACTGACAAGCGTTAGGTATTTAAAAAGTGAAACTTGTTATGCTGAATCACTTGTTATTAATAATATACATGTTGATGATTTTAAAGAAATTCCATAATCTTTTTTAAACAATATATATTATGTTCGATTATATTTGTACTAAATGCATTCCAAATGAATATTGAACATTCATAACTTTAATACTGGAATTAACGGAATGTTGGCTTATCATCTTTATTATTGCCTATCGAAAAAAAAAACATAAAAATGGTGTGGTTATGACTGAATCTTGTTAAAATGCAATCAACAGTACAATACCTTGCTAATTTCAGGGGTTAAAATATAATATATATATAAATATATATATTTTTTTAATGGGACACCGTGTATATTATTACTTTTTGGAATGATTATTGTTTCCTGATTTCAAATATATACCATGTGTTACCACGTTCTTATGCCGTTTTTGAGTTATTAAACGTCGACTATTTTCTTTAAACTAGTTACACTGTAAATATATGGAAAAGTTAACATTATTACTAGTTTAACGAAAATATTCGACGTTTAATAACTCAATAGTTTCAAATTCCAAAAGTAATTTCCATTCATTCCAAAAAGTAATAATATACACGGTATCCCATTAAAAAAATATATATATTTATATATATATTATATTTTAACCCATGAAATTAGCAAGCTATTGTACTGTTGACAGCATTTTAACAAGATTCAGTCATAACCACACGGTTTTTATTTTTATTTTTTTTTCTATAGGCAATAATAAAGATGATAAGCCAACATTCCGTTAAATCCAGTATTAAAGTTATGAATGTTCAATATTCATTTGGAATGTATTTAGTACAAATATAATCGAACATAATATATATTGTTTAAAAAAGATTATGGAATTTATTTAAAATCATCAACATATGTATATAGTTATTATATATATATTATGATATTATTAATAACAAGTGATTCAGCATAACAAGTTTCACTTTTTAAATACCTAACGCTTGTCAGTAGCCGCAGCGCCAGACTCGCGCGGTTGCAACGGTCAACAAAACAGCGTGCAGTTTATTTGCAAACAGCGATCCTAAAAAAATTTTTTTTTTCTAAATATCTGGAAATGTATAACGAGTATTTAGAAAAAAAGAAAATTTAAATAAGTGATGGAGAACATTGAATTCTCAGCATTTTTTTTATTATAAACAATATTTTTTTTATTTGTTTAACCATTTTTTAAGGTTTTTAACAATTTTTTCCAAAAAGTTCAATGCCTTTCGAGAAAAAGTTGTCCTATAAAATTTTTCGATTAGAGCCTTCCATTTCGAGATAAAAATTTTCTTTTTTAATCGCGGCATAAAATTTCATTTGTTTATAACTTTTATAATAATTATTTTTTTTTTTCGAAAAAATTTTAGACAGAGTTTAGTACCATCAGGTACTTTGAAATGCGCCAACTCATTCCAAATTTCTAAATAGTTGGAAAATCCGTGGCACGTTTCACAAATTTTTACTCAGATAACAAAATTACCTTCACCCTGCGATATTAAAATATGCATCCCCGCATCGAATCGCTTTCGCGGACTGCCGACCCATAACAAAAAGATCCCCCGGATCATTTAGGACAGTACATTTGCGAAACAATTGTTCCCGATTTCGATTCGGAACAGTTGACTCGGTGGTAATTTATCTTTTGTTATGACGCCGACTGGCAGAAGTCATTTCGGGGCTACGCAGTCCCTCCAACCTTTCCTTGCAACCCTTCGTCGCGACGCCCCAGTGTCGGCGTTTTTGGGGCCCTTCGGACCGCGGGGGTCCCGGCCGGTTGACTAATGTGCACTTGCGTAGCGGCAGGACTAGTCACGATGTCGCGCAACACGTTCCTTCACGGGGGACAAAAGCAAAAAGGGTTGTGAAAATATGACGCATGTACCTCCGAATCGGGTAGCTAAATGTTTCCCCATTCTTATATTGACAAACTCAAAATTAACATACAGGGTGAGTCAAACTTAACGCGACAAACGAAAGGTACGGATAGGGCATGTTATTCTAAGCAAAAAAAGTTCTAATAAACATGTGTCCGGAAATGCTTCCTAAGAGCGCTACGGACGTTTAAAGATGGCCGGCCCAAATTGGTTTTCTTGCCTTTTATTTCAAAAACTGCTTAAAATAATTGGTTTAACGTAACAAAACAAACTAAAATTTTACAAAAACTGCTCGAAATGTCCACCATCATTTTCAATGCAAAGTTGACATCTGCGAATGACTGATTAATTTACTCCGCTGCCTTATTAATTAAAAAGAGAAGCAGGCCTTGATAACAATTGAAAGTGTTTGTTTGACAGCCTTGTTTGACGTGTCGATTGAATTCAATTTGTCACTAATTTTAAGCTAGTTTATGAGTAAATTGCGGAAACATGCCAAATACCTACACTACAAGTGAATATGCGGATATTGTGTTTGTTTACGGGTACTGTGATGGTAATGCGCGCGCTGCTGTGAATGAGTACGCCCGAAGATTTCCAATGAGAAGAGTGCCCGACAAAGCGGTATTTACTAGAACATTTCAACGATTAAGAGAAACTGGGACAACTTCTTCGAAATCGCGAGCAGACGGTATTTTTGCACCCCTTCATAATAATCGAAGAACAGAAAATATCCTAGAACACTTCGATCAAATACCTTCAAGTAGCACGAGGAGATGTTCTTTGCAATTAGGCTATTCCCAGAGCATTGTGAACCGAACTCTGAAAGCAGATGGTCGCCACCCCTATCATTTGCAGAAAGTTCAGAATTTGCTTCCTGAAGACCTACCTCGAAGAAGAGAATTTTCAGAGTGGTTCTTGGAACAAATAACAAACGATGCTTCTTACTATCGGAAGGTGATTTGGACGGACGAGGCAACTTTTACCCGTAGTGGTATCTTTAACCAACATAATGCCCATATTTGGGCCCATGAAAACCCGCATGCTGTAAAAGAACAACATTTTCAACATGAATTTTCGTGCAACGTTTGGATGGGGTTATGCGACGATACACTCATTGGTCCATATTTCTTGCCTCCAAGACTAAATGGTCCGGCCTTTCTGCATTTCCTGGAAAATGAATTTGAAGCAATATTAGATGACATGCCTCTAATTGATAGAGCAAACAGGTGGTTCCAGTTAGACGGTTGCCCAGCCCATTACACTCTACTAGTGCGGCAATGGCTTCACAACCATTTTTCAGGAAGATGGATTGGTCGCGGTCGAGACTGTCCCCGTCCTTGGCCTCCGCGTTCCCCGGACTTAACCACTATGGATTTTTATGTTTGGGGCAGAATGAAGAGCAAAGTTTATGCTGAGCCCGTCAACGACGAAGCTAGTCTCCGAGCGAGGATCTTACAAGCTGCCCAAGAAATACCACTAGCGGAGTGTCGTGCAGCCGCGCAATCAGTCATTCGCAGATGTCAACTTTGCATTGAAAATGACGGTGGACATTTCGAGCAGTTTTTGAAATAAAAGGCAAGAAAATCAATTTGGGCCTGCCATCTTTGAACGTCCGTAGCGCTCTTAGGAAGCATTTCCGGACACATGTTTATTAGAACTTTTTTGCTTAGAATAACATGCCCTATCCGTACCTTTCGTTTGTCGCGTTAAGTTTGACTCACCCTATATATTAAGCTGACAAATGTAACTGAAACCATATCAAAATAATAGGTCTGTATTACATAATTCAAAATTGCCACTGTTTATTTGAAAGTCGTGAATACGAAGAGGACGGAATTGTTAGTTTTTTACATAGTCCACTTTAGGGTAAGTTCCTTGGCTGCTGCCTGAAATAAAACATTATTACCCATCCAAGATTTGCCATAACGTCTCACAACAAATAATTATCAGATACCTTCAGCATTTACCGTAATCAAACTATGTTTAGTTTTCCAAGAAAGGATTGTTTACAATATTCTATTCATAAATAGGTTAAAACCTAGTGTCGCAGCAGACTATGCCATTAGACATATCAAACTGCTATATCTTATGAATATTGATTGTTCAATAAACAAGATATAGTAGGTTGGCCCATAAGTTCCCGGACACTTGAACCTTGAATTTTTGACATTAAATTTCTCTATGATATTGGTTCATGCTTGGTATCATTTTGTAGCATTTTTATTTCTCTTTAAAATACTTTGTAACTTTTTACGGTCTCAAATGACTCTGGAGAAAATTGCAATTCGCGTACTTCTGCATCACTATTGGAAAAAGGGACAGAGTGCAAGGGTGACAGCCAAGGAAATTTGCGAAGTGGAAGGCGAGGGAATGGATAGCAAAACCACAGCGGCCGATTGGTTCAGGCGCTTCAACAACGGCGAAGCGCCTTAGATCAACCCAGGCCGACCGCTCTTCTTATGAATAATGAGGCTATAGAATGAAAACGAAAACTATAGAAAGCGATGGAATTTATTTTGAAAAATAATTATTGTTTGATTATAAATGTTATTATAAAATGATTTTTTTGGTCGCAAGTGTTAGGGAACTTATGGGACAACCTAGTACATACACGTCAATTCAGTCTTTATACAGCCACTTAAAAATTTGCTGACTAGCAACACTGAGTTATTTTAAGAGTTACAACTCTTTGAACTCCAGTTCCGACACTGTAAAAAGGGAATAGGTAATAATTAAAAGAAAATTGGTGGGTCCTCAATGTTGATTTCTGCCATGATCCGGTGAACAATACTGAGTAAGATTATCGGGATATAGTAGACTACCTTCAAGAGCATGATGTGACAATTAGAATTATCTGATTATTTTAGATTCGTCTTGTGATACTGGCGCTTTGATGACGCCTCATGAATGTCAATGACTCTTAAGTATTGTGATCAAAGGTTTTATGACCCTAAGACTTCTAAAGAAATTATCGACTTTCATTGAAGTAACTGCTGGTTTCGCTGTAATATATTTCTGGATTTTGGTAGAAAATGGTAGAGATATTTGCAATTGTTTAAATTGCAAAATTGTTTTTTTCTTGACAAAACGTTAAAAATTATTTTTTTTTGTGTATTAAATTATACATTATGCTAATTGCAATGTGTTCACCGAGGCCAAATTACGATATATTATGGCGTACTTTTGCAATAAGACCTCAAAGTTTCACTTTAAAAAATTAATTTACAAAAAACAGCAATATTTTGCAAATCCACAGAGCGTTTTTTGTTAAGTTAGTTGAGAGCTATAAATTCTCAATGTTACATCAAAATTCATTGAGCAGGTTTTGTTTTACGTTACTCTAAAGATTTTCGATCAAAAAGAATTTTTTTTGAGATTTTTGGCAATTTGTTTAAAATAAACAATAAAAAAAATCGATTTGAAAAATGGCCTATCTTGTAGGAAATTTTATGACGAAAAAGTTGGTGGCCGTAAAAGTTGCCTACGAGCTCTAGAAGCAAAGATATAAGCAAAGAAACAAAAAAAAATTGCTATTTTTTTATAAATTGTTAAATAAACAAATGTTCCCGACTTTTAATCGCATCAAAACTATTTTTCCCGTAGTCCTGGGGAAATTCTGCATAGGAATCAGTTATTTTTTTTCTACCAGAAAACATACAGTCAAATCGTATTTTTTTGAGCTTCGGGACATGGACTATTATGAAAATTTATCGTTTTCATTGGTTTGTCAACTTAGGAAAAAGGTACGAAAGATGATAAATCTAGGTACCCCAGATTTAACGGCCAGATGATGGACATAAAGGTTGTTTATCTACCCTTCTTTAAACGTCTCCGACAATGTAAACCGTATGAAAACCAAACAACTATTCCCCAGCCACATTCGACTTTCGCATAGGGAATAAAATACCATCTTTTACTACCTACAGACACCATTAAGTTTCACATTCGACTGGCGCACCGGCCGTGGAAAGATGTAAATCCATCTGGGCGTTATCTGCCAGACACAGTTGCACGCTGCATCTCGACGTCTTACCGGCGCCCGTCGTCGTCCGTCTCCATTCCGGCGGGATTTTCGGGGAAGAGTTCCATCAGCGTTTAGCGTCTACGCCGCCTACTCCGTTATTTATTTCCATAAATACGGCCGCGGGCGCGCTGCACCGTCCCCTATTTCGTGCACCGCGCCGAAAATTTATTGGGAGATTACGTCTCGGCTTAAAATTGGCCCGGCTGGGCGGAAACTTTCGCGGGACTGTTGGAGTTGGCGTGAAAAGGTGGCGAAAATTGACGTAGTGGAATGGGAAAGGAACGAAAAGAAGATCAAAGGTGGAGCCCAATCCATTATTTCAAATAGTTGTTCAATCTAGTTTCTATAATAATTGAGGGGTGGAAAAGCTAGGTGACCTACGTAACAGACACATAATTTTAAAGGAGAGCTATTTTTAATTGTTGATACTTAAGCTCCCTAGCCTTTCCTTAGGGCGCAGGAAGTAAAAACTAGGCCGCGGCGACGGCTCAGTGAGGAAAAACACCAGGTGGAGATGGCTTACTTCGAGACAGAGAGATGTAAGAATAGAGAGCGCTAGCACCATAAACGTAACGTTAAAACAATGACCGCGGTTAAGCGAACTAACAGCTAGAAGACTCATCCCCTCTCTTTATTAAATATCGCCCCACACGCTTAGTCCAATTCTTGGATTCTTCTCCTGTAGAATCGTCGCTTAAAAAGAAAAAGGGAATATTAAAACAAGTGGTTACAACAACGCAGTACACAACTAGTAGAGTAAACTGGCTCGGAAATATGAATTTAAAATGTATAGCAGGTACAGCTGTACAAGAACACGTGACCAACAGCCAATGAGAGCGCAGTGAAAGACCGTAGCTACGCCGGTGATCAGTGCTCTCACTCATGTCTACGACCACACGCTGTCTATCTCTTTCTATTATAAGCAACATTTATTTTCATGTTTGCCGATAATTAAACCCAAGAAAAAAGTGTCTGACTTTTTGTAATTATTTTTTATTATATGTAACTAAGACGCTGTTAAAATTTCAGCGTGAATCAAACACTTCATTTTGTATTTAAAAAAATAACTTTGGGGTGTTTTTGTTAACTGTTAACCCCCTCAAAAGTGTCTGCCTTATTTATTTTTGTGTTTTAAATTACCTTAAATTTCGATTAGTGTTTGTTGGCATCTGAATCAAACACTTTTTTTGGCCCATATTTTTTTACACCTTTCCCTTATGCGCAGTACCTGGTGTCCCCAGGTAGGTCAAGCCAACACATGTTTACCTGCTCATCTATCCAGTAGATAATATTTCACAAAATTTCAAGGTGCATCAAACACTTCATGAAACGTGCGTCACTAGCTCTCCGACTAGCTCGCTCGATCCGCTAGACAAACCCTCCCCCCCCCCACCATCCGATTATATATCTGTAGCTGAGGGGTAAACAATCGTATGTCCATAAAAGAAAATTTTCAGTAATGAGCCAAAACAAGAGGAACCGCTAATGGATTTTAAAATTTGAGATAAATGGAGATACTACATTTTCTAACCTAAAAATATTGGCAATCCACAATACGTGACTTAGGATTTTTTTGCCACAATAACAAATACGAGTGTAGTTTAAAGATGATCTTAACTCCATACTGGCAAAAGTTGGAGTTACGACTGTTTACCTCTCAGGTACAGATATCTTAAACCCGGTCACTAATATAGTCACTCGCGCTCTCTATTCTTACATCTCTCTGCTTCGAGACCTATTATCCGCGTGTGTTCCAATCCCGTCTGTGGCGATTGGTACACTGTGGGTCATCCTCTTTCCTTCTCTCCCTCCCTCTCCCTCTCCCTCAATCTCCCTCCCCCCTCTCTCCCTCCCTCTCCCTCTCTCCCTTCTCCCTCTCTCTCCCCCCTCTCCCTCCCTCCCCCTCCCCCTCTCTCTCTCTCTTTCTCTCTCTCTCTCTCTCTTTCTCTCTCCCTCTTTCTCTCTCCCTCTCTCTCTCTGACACAATCGTTATGATTCCTAGAGGGAGAATGTCAATTTCTGTGGTGTTTTTTTTCATAAGTGTCAACTTAAAAATGTATATGTGTATTTTCAAAACGTCAAAAAGATAGAGGTATTTAGAAAATGGTAGCATTTACACTAAATGCAGTTATTGATTTATATTTCCCAAATCCAACAGAATCATGCAGCCGAATAGATCATCCATTGAGCAGTAACGATTTGCACATAGGTCGATAACTGTAAGAAAGGGCATATGGCCATTTTCCCATGGCGATGCTATAAACCATAAAATAAAATTGGCATACTATTAAAAACATTTCTTAATTATGGAGTGAGAATGATTTCCCGTTGATTTTATTTATCTTAGAATTTTTGTATTTTTATGTTTAGGTATTTCGTGGATCTATAATAGTTAGGTACAATATTAAAACTTTTATTTATTGCCTGATTTTTGAAGACGATTGTTGTGACACCCTTGCGTTTGATGCGATTTTTGTGCCACTTAGTTGAACCGCGATGCTATGTTATTTATTTTTGGTACATAAATATCATATTATTGTCTTTTACATATATACATATTATGTGATTTAAAATAATATTCTTGTTTTTGTTATTTGTTATATCCTTTAGTTAAAGTTACCCTGTATATATAGTATTGGAAGTATTATGGTTTCTACATTTAAATGACAACGTCTTTGTGCATTAGTTCTGCGCACTTTGTTTCTGCGTATACGCTCCTCCCGTAAAGCCTTACCTGTATCGCACACGTGCATCCGAATGCCGAATCCGCGCTCAGGCGGTCGGCAGCGGACCATTTGCGTGGTTCATTCCACACCGCCTTTCCTTCCACACCGAATCTTTTAGATGTTAATATTTGCTGTCCCTAAATCAACGTGTACCTTACCTGTATAACAGTAGCATATAAAGGTGCGAAAATGACGGTTAATAGAAGAGGGCTCGACATAATTAATAATGGTCTTTGAAGTGCATGAAACACATATTTTAGGATATGCAACGGCCATCTTAATGTTCAATGTAGCAACAAAGATGTTCAATATATCACAAATTTATTTTTGCGATATTTATGCAATATTGAAGAGATTATTGTTATTCTACAACAACAAAAAAATGGAGAACGTTTTTAGTATCTAAATAAGAAACGCAGATATTAAAAACGCTACGTTTATTCTAGAGAAAGGAGAGACGCCTTCAATATCTTCAGTACGCTGTAACACTAGTGTCCACTGTATTCATCAGCTCCTTTGATCACAGTTTTAATGTGGCCAAAATAATTTTTCATATTTTCATATTTAGAGGCGGCAAATAGCAATCGACTTCTTTGAAACCTGGTACATAAGTGTTAACATTATTCACCTATCCCTACTTGACTTATTTATCTCTCCTGGACATAACGTTGATAACAACTTTTAGAATAATAATGTTGATGATAACGAAATCCTACTTATGCCTACTTATACCAGTAATGTGCATTAGGGAACATTATTTTCTCACTTCATACTAATATAATAATTTTGGTTTCAAATAATCTGGGTATACGAAGTATAAACCAAACTTCGTGCCCTATAATTTAACAGAAAATCCAATATATGTATCTCGGAAAACTGAAAAGTTTTATTGCAAAAGAGCAAACCCTATCAAAAAACCACTCTAAATGGTGATGAGATGCATAGATTGAATGTATTTGACACAACGCGATCAAAATCAACTATAGGTCAAAAAATTTATTTAATTTCGTTCTTTGCCACTGCTTCGTATATGCAAAACTGATATCACCAACTAATAAATCGCATCGAGTCGACATCAGCCGATGCGTCGTTGACGGCGTACTGGTTTCCTTGATTGAATAGTGCCGGCTGGAGAAGGCAACAGACCGAGGCCTCGCACGTCACTCCGTGACATGGACTCCCATTGTATGCACATCTCCGTCTCTTCGCTAACAAATCACGCCATTGTGAGCGCCGGAGGTACGCACTGGGAACGCGGATTGCAGGAGACGTCGTCGTCGCGTTGCTACATGAATTTTTGCTCACAAACGCGCGTCTGTTACGGTGCCACTTACTGCGGCCGAAGAATAGAGCTACGCGAGAAATAACAGAAGCGGCGCTTCCGCTCTTGTTTTTAGTTTTTGTTGTGCAAGGAGCGAATATAATGCGGTTTTCAACGGGTGCTTTTTAGACTTGTGACCTAGTTGCTTATTTTCCTTATAATGCTGAATTTTTCCTGTGGACGCTTAAAGAAACAATACCTCTTTAACAGAGGCGTAGAAAGGCTTCATAAAATTTGAAGGAGGTTAACATGTTTAATTAAAGTGCAAAGGAACCTTGTTAGATAACCTAGAAAGCCAATGTGGGATAAGTAACTTCAATTTGTATTTAACAGATTCAATGAACCCTTTCCCTATTTTTTTGCGCTTTTGTGGAGCGTTCTTTGGACCGTAAAAAGAAAAGCATCGGGTGATTAAGTAGTGAGACTGGTAACGAGCGCCCCATTAGCAACACGGAGACGTTTGAAGGGCGGTAGGTAACAGTAGTGCACCTTCTGTACAAGTTTGAACTTGTTAGAGTCATTTGTTTGTTTTTTTTGTGACTGTTTTCGTAAACCATTTTTTTCTAGTGCGTTTTAAAAATGAGTGACATTAATTTTGAGCAACGGTGTGCTATAAAGCTTCAGATTTGGACACAGCGCAATGGATATGTTTGCAAAACTTCATCACGCCTACGGAGACAGTGTTTTTTTCAAGAGCCCAGGGTTTTTGGTGGTTTAAGGCATTCTCAGAAGGAAGGGAGACGATTGAAGATGAACTGCGCAGCGGAAGGCCTTCATCTTCAAGAACCTATGAAAATGTCGATAGAATACGGGATCTTGTGCGTTCAGATCGTCGGTTGACGACAAGAATGATCGGGGAAGAGTTAAATTTGAATCACATCACTGTTCCTCACATTTTGACAAACTAATTGGGAATGAGAAAAATCTGCGCAAAAATGGTTCCAAAAAACCTTTCGCAGGAATAAAAGGACATCAGGAGAGAAAGGTGTCTTGATTTTTTTGGAATCGATTGGAGATGTAAGCATGGAATGGAACACTTCAAACTCTCCAAGACCCAAAAAAGCAAGAATGAAAAGTTGAAGACCAAATTCATGCTGATTTGCTTTTTTGATAGGCATGAATTGTCCACAAAAACTATGTGCCTACAGGCCAAACAGTAAATCAACATTTTTACAGAGAGGTTCTTGAAAAACTTCGCAAAAGGGTTATGCGTGTGAGACAAAACATCAGGAACAACTGCATGTTGCATCACGACAATGCACCTTGTCACACATTTCAATAAACGTGTTTTTAGCCAGTAAAAACATTAATGTAGCTTCTTAGCCTCCTTATTCGCCTGACTTGAGTCCTTGTGACTTTTTTCTCTTGGGACCATAGAAAACATCCAAACGGCTGTAACCGACTATCTGAAGGCTATTCCAGTATATGAGTTCGAACACTGCTATGAGGAATGGAAGAACCATCTCCAGCGCTATGTGGATTCCCAAGGAAGTTATTTTGAAGGAGACAATACTGAATTGTATTCGAATAAAACAATTTTAAAAAATCAGTCTCATTACCTAATTTACACACCATGATAAGAATGTCAACCACTACTACAACAGCAGAATATCAGCAAGATATAACTATCGCCAATCATATTGTTCCAAAAAGTGAGGAGATGTTTCATTTAGATGTTGATTTATTTCATTTGCAGAATTTATTAGCAATGACCAAATAAAAAATGCGTAGATTACCCCTATGGTTACACTTTTGAATAAGTGTTATTACTCCAAATGGAGAGAAATGTATACAAAATGGTAACACTAACAAATATGGTATATTAAAATTATATGAAATATATTAAAATCCATATCCATAGATACCATTTTCTCATGGCCTTATACGCGGATATATTAAACCCGATAGCTAATAGCCGCTTTAATTTTGTAACATTTTGAGTAAACGCTACCGGTGAAAATAATTTGATCAAATAACATTTAATAAAGCCGTTTTAATACCCTTCATGGCACGGTCGGACGTGCACTAATGCAAACGCACATACACGATATTAATTTCAAAATTCAATATCAACGTTAATTTAGTAGTTGTATTAAAAATTGCCGGTTACTAAATGTTTCTATTTTAATCGCGTTAAATGAAACGAATGTACGAAACTAAATATTTGAAATGTTTGATCTCTTTGTGTAGTAGAAACATAAAAAAAACTTCTTATTGAAAAACAGCATTTTAAAATGTAATCATTGTATATGCACTAAAGAGGATATCATATTTAACATATTTTTTTTATTTTTATCACAAGCCTACACCTGTGTATAAGTGTATTTAAAACTTGAGAAAAGCTGAATTAGTCTAGTGCGGAGTTGACATCTGAACCCTCGGATCGCGAGGTAGACGTATAACCGCCCGACTACCTTAGTTGTTAAGTAACACCTTCCAAATGAGACGTCTCGTTTGACAAAAAAAAAACTATTTATATTTTAAAATATTACATTGTCTTCAAACATTAGTAATTGTGCAAAATTTCAAACCGATATACAGTGGGCTAGATAGAGCTAGAGTTAGATTCTAGCGCGAATTTATTGAAAAAAAAATTTCCCAATTTGGACAAGAGGGGCCTTTTTCTCAGAAATCCTTTATTTCTGACTTGCTACCGGTTTCGGTCACTAAATGACCATCTTCAGGCAACAAAAGTTACAATAGGCTACAAAGTCATATATTAAATTAGTGCATGTAATCTATCTGTTATTTGGGAAAAATTGCATGTGGTGTTTATGCATGGTTTCGAGTTTATTTTTTATTTTTTACATTTTACTTTGTTTATTAGGAGGAAAATTTATTATTTATTTCTTTAATGAAAGACCTATTTTAGTTTACTTAGTTATTAGAATCAAGAAAAAATATATTTGTTTTACTTACATTATTACTTTGATTTTGATTTTTGATGTTGTATCAAAATTCATCTGGTAGATATATCGATTTTTTTGTAATTTTCTATTAATTCACCTTCCAATTTTTTTTTACTTATCTTGATTTATCTCAGATAGATCAACATCAAAAATCAAAATCAAAGTAATAATGTAAGTAAAACAAATATATTTTTTCTTGATTCTAATAACTAAATAAACTAAAATAGGTCTTCTCATTAAAGAAATAAATAATAAATTTTCCTCCTAATAAACAAAATAAAATGTAAAAAATAAAAAATAAACTCGAAACCATGCATAAACACCACATGCAATTTTTCCCAAATAACATATATATTACATGCGCTAATTTCATATATGACTTTGTAGCCTATTGTAACTTTTTGTTGCCTGAAGATGGTCATTTAGTGACCGAAACCGGTAGCAAGTCAGAAATAAAGGATTTGTGAGAAAAAGGCCTCTCTTGTCATTTCTTTCCAAATTGAAAAAATGAACTCACATTTTGCCATACTACAAAGAAAAAAAATTTCTTTTGCTCCTAAATTAAGTGATATTTGACAAGGCAAATAATGAGACTTAACAATAAAACCGCTTCTTCCGGAAAAATTATATTGCAAAAGCATAATAACTATATATGCAATAGCGACCTGCCGGCGGTGTAAACAGGTCGACCGCTGCACTGAAAACAATTTTTTTGAGTAACTTGTTCGTGGACATATTACGTGATTTTGTGTGGATTTCTACAATAATGGCCTATATAATGGTCAATAAGATGACGGATTACGAGTCCGGCCCTGCGTTACAGCACACGTTCGGAACCCTATAAACTACTAATTAGTTATGTACAGACGTCAGACACTGCGCTATTTAACTATGGTAAAAGTTGTTATCATTATCATATATGTTTTTGAATAATGTAAGGATGCTGCATTTTGAATTGTCTGTGTTCTTACACCGAAAATTCAATGATCAGCATCTTTATCTTTGAGCTTTAATATTAGTACCTACTTTTAAAGAGAACTTCTTGATAATTATTGTTGCTTTTCGTTTTAGGGGTGCTGCTCCCTAAAAATGGACGATTGGGCTGCAAAATATGCAGTCTTATCTACTTTCAATAACTCTAATAACCTGCAGTGTTTCACCAAAATCTGAATTTTCGGGTTTTCAGAGTTCCCTTCTACGTTGTTTTGCTGTCGGAGTTGTTTTTAAATAAAACATATTTCCAAAACCTCAATTTTTGTTTGTACTTACTATTGTAGAATAATTGTACTAAGATTTTTGTACTAACAAATTATCTCATAAATATTGTTGATTATAATTTTTTCGCCCCAAAATCGTGAACTACCTCACTGTGCGGTAATACAATCAGAAGTGGATGAAAAATGAATACAGGTTAAGCTAATAAAAGCGTGTTAAAAATTAAACATTAAAATCGATATAAAATTGTAGATTAAACAAAATGTGGAAAGTAAAGACAATTTACTTCAAGCCAGTCAGAAAAATTATGGTTTGTGTTTTTTTTTATATATATTTTTCTAAACGTCTATTAGCCGATGTTATGCACATACAACTTATTTTTCTGAAACAGAAAGGAAACTATTACAATTATACTTCTACTAGCGACCCGCCCCGGCTTCGCACGGTTTACGACATCACATTAGAAACCTCTAAAATTATCAGTGTTTCTCTACTATATTATGCATGTATTATACATATAAACCTTCCTCTTGAATCACTCTATCTATTAAAAAAAAACGTATCAAAATCCGTTGCGTAGTTTTAAAGGTCTAAGCATACATAGGTAGGGACAGACAGCGGGAAGCGACTTTGTTTTATACTATGTTATGATGATATAATTAATTTTTATTAGGAAGAAAAATAAAAAAAAATAAAGCCACAAATAACAGCCACAATCGTGAAATTGCTTTTCGATTATATTCTATATACTTACGTAGGTACATATACATATTAAAATATTTAGGCGACATTTTTTTTGGGGGGGGAAAAACCGCGGTAAACATCAAACGCAGAAATATTTCTTGCAACGGATAAAGTTATCTTTAAAGTGGTACAAGATCATAAAAACGAGCAATTACAGACTAAGTAAGTACCTAAATTGGACGAGAATCAAAAAGCAAGCAGTTATTTCATCATTTATTGGCCATAAAAGCGCCATATTCCGTATTACGGAACCACGTTAAAAGTGCTCGAGTGTCTTTGTGAGCAATACCGAATTTAGTTGCGTAGAAACAATCCTAATACGGAAGAGACACGTGTGAAGTGAAGAAGTTTATGTGAAGACTTCAGTCACTTTCGGAAATTGTAACAAATAACACTAGCACACAAAAAAAGAAAAGTGGTCATTACTTTTGACCAGACCCATCTAGGGTTATGTATTTCGATGCGCTGAATCCGAATTTGAGGTCAGTTGAACCCGTACACCCTCAAAATTTTGAGTAAATTGCAAAAAACCGCTAAAAATCGCTAAAAATAGCAAAAAAATGCAGTTATGCAAGCGAGAAATTTTTTTACGAACTAGATCAAGTATGTTATTATGTATTTCGATGCGCTGAATCTGGCGTTGATATAGTTCGTCAACCCTCCAAATTTAGAATAAATTGCAAGAAACCGCTGAAAATCGCTAAGAATCGTGAAAATTGAAATTATGAAAACGAAAAAAATTTTTCGACATAGATCATGTATGTTTTTTGTGTATTTTGATGCGCTGAATCCAAATCACAAGTTGATTTAGCTGATAGACCCTCCAAAATTAGAGTAAATTGCGAATAACCGTTGAAAATTGCTAAAAAATCGTGAAAAATTGCAATTATGCAAACGAAAAAGAATTTCTTAAACTAAATCAAGTATTTTTTGTATGTATTTTCATTCGCTGAATTCAAATCCGAAGTCGGTTTGGCTTGTACACCAAGCCAACTTGTTGTCAACTTTAAATAAATTGCGAAAAAACGCTAAAAATAGCAAAAAATCGTAAAGAACAGTCATGAAGTAGTAGATAATATCAAAAAATAGTATTGTTCTTACTCACAGTAATAAACAAACCATGATTCCTTTCAAATTATACTATAATGTCTATAGATTGTAATTAGAATTAAAAAAAACGACCTTCCTTGATTTTACACTGTTCTTCGCTTGTATCGAACTCTTTTTTCTTCGAATATTCTATGCAGTAGGTTTCTCTTTCGTTTTCTATTTTCTCTCGTTATTTCTCTCTTTAAAGTCCAGCAAAAATCGGCCATCATGTTGACATTCCATATTCCTTGATATCAATTCTCCATTTCACTTATGTCTTGATGAAATCGTTCTTATTCTTCACTGTAGTCGATACAAGCGAAGAACAGTGTAACATCAAGGAAGGTCGTTTTTTTTTAATTTAAATTACAATCTATTGATGTTATAGAATAATTTGAAAGGAATCATGGTTTGTTTATTACTGTGAATAAGAACAATACTATTTTTTGATATTATCTACTACTTCATGACTATTTTTTACGATTTTGGCTATTTTTAAAGTTGTTTCGCAATTTATTTAAAGTTGGAGGGTGTACAAGCCAAACCGACTTCGGATTTGAATTCAGCGCATCAAAATACATAAGAAAAATACTTGATTTAGTTTAACATTTTTTTTTTCGTTTGCATAATTGCAATTTTTCACGATTTCTTAGCAATTTTAAGCGGTTATTCGCAATTTACTCTAACTTTGAAGGGTCTACCAGCTAAATCAACTTGTGATTTGGATTCAGCGCATCAAAATACACAAAACAACATACTAGATCTAGTCCGAAAAAAAATGTTTCGTTTTCATAACGTTTTCATAATTTTTACGATTTTTTAGCGGTTGACAAGCTAACTCAACTTCAGATTCGGACTCAGCGCATCGAAATACATAATAAACATACTTGATCTGGTTCGTAAAAAAATTTATCGCTTGCATAACTGCATTTTTTTGCCGTTTTTAGCGATTTTTAGCGTTTTTTTTGCAATTTACTCAAAATTTTGAGGGTGTACGGGTTAAACCGACCTCAAATTCGGATTCAGTGCATCGAAATACATAACCCTAGATGGGTCTGGTCAAAAGTAATGACCACTTTTTTTTGTATGCCTGTGTAATTTGAGGAGCTGTGGTGGCTCGTGATGTTTTCTGCTGCGGTTTGAAATTTAATGACATATCTGAAATACGTATTTCCCCAGTCAACATTTTTCCTCACTATTCTTGAAGTAATACAAGAAAGTTAATGAGAAAAATAAGGAACCTTCCTGGAGAGGCAAGAGGTCTTCAGGAATCAAATACAACCTATTATATCTGTTTCAGCAGAACTCGAGTTAACCAAAACAAAGCTGAGATCACGAAGTCGGCTGGCGTTCCACCGAGAATCTGCACAATTATTCATTCTTACACGCCTTGTTCAAAAATAACGTGTAGTGTCGTCATATCGTCTTGTGTAATAATAAATTTGTAAGAAACTTCCAATTGTGACTAAAATTATTTCATAATAAATATTCTACAAACATAGGGAACCAACACCTATGCAAAAACGATTATATATTGAAATCTAAGAATGTAGAGTAGTTACCTATTTTGTACATTCAAAAATATGAATAATACAAGACAAATTTTGAAAACTTCATAGAAAAATTCCATATGAACATTGATATGCTGTAAGTTACAACAATAGAAACTTTTGAAATTTTCTTATAAATTCCATTGTAGTGGTCTTGATTTTGATTAGATTTTTAATGCTCCAGTTGTGTTTCATCATCTTCCTCCGCCTATAAAATAAAATTCTCCGTCGATAAAAAAACATCGACAAAAACAAGTAAGTCTCAACAAAAGGGAAATAAAGTCACCAGTCATTGTTTAGACTTGTCTTTGCACAAGATGCGGCGCAGCATACTGGGTCTTCATATTCAACTTATGTTGGTTCCTACATTCAACAACACAGTTGGATTTATATCTGACCACCATCATTCTGGGAAATTATCGTTCCATTAGATGAAAATATGGTTTCTTCAGTCCATAAGGTAGTTACTGTGGCCATGTTTCAACTAACGTTAATAAAAAAGAACAATCACATCTAATGTGTAGGTACTTTCTGGAATTCATTGCAATTCAATGACAAAATGATTTGTTCCTATGTTTTAGTAAATGAAACAGCTTTCTCAAACTTCTCTTTGAAAGAACCGACACTTTGATGAATTTTCACGTTGCATTGTGTTTAGATATGTCTAAATCAACGACATCGTAGAACCAGAAAAAACCTTATCATCAAATGCCTGAGTCTCACTTCAATTCGTAACAATGAGAGACACAATGGAGATGCAGTTTGCTATTGGACAGTGCGTTGCCGTTTGGATGTCGACAGTTATTGATTTTGCCTGTAAGTGGCTATTCTTGTGCAGCGTCCTTCTTTAGATTGAGTTGTCTTTATTTATATGTGCCAAATAAACAAAGTATGTATTCGTATTAGCATACATCAAGCTCCTTCTAGACCTATGATTTCGTTAGTCTGAACGTAACGCAAAGTTCTGTGTCCAGTAATATTTACACATATTTTTTGTACCAAACATGACATGAAAAAGTAATCAAACATTCACCAACTAAAGGAATTAAAAAAAATAGCTTTGATATATGACCACTACCTAACATTTTAGGAATTCGTAGTCCCTTGAATAACTATTCAACATTAATAATACAAAAAAGTCTATATGATGTAGGTATCTTTAGGAATTTTCATTGATGCAATGCATTCCATTTCAATGACGCAACATAATGTTGTGTTCATTCTGCGATTGAAGAGGAAGCTTGGCATCCCCTGCTTTCTCTGATGCGCCGACACTGTCGAGGACTTCTCGCGTCCTCTCCGGCGCAGAAATTCCGGTAATCAGATAAGAGCATGATCACAAAGTACCCTACGCTTTGTCAGCTCCCGACAAAAAAACAATCTGACGTCGCGAACTCAATATAAAAGTTATCTCGGGAGGCGCAGCCATTCGGCCCGCACGGCTGATTAAGTTATTCAAATTTTATATCTAGTTCGGATTATTGCGTTGTTTTTTATTGTGTTTCTCGGATTGTGCGGCAATTCGGCGAAATGAGATTCTGATAGTGGCTGGAGCGACATAATAAACGTATGTTGTCTGTCCTTTGTTGTGTAAGAAACGGCGGGATGGAGACTGATTTCTGTCGTCTTCTATTTCGTTTGATTCTTGGAGGAGATTATGGGGACGATTCTGTTAAATGTCAGGAGAAGGCGTCTGCCTGTCATGTTTGGTAACAAGTCAAGGGAACCAGGAAGTAATACTGAAAAACACTTAAGCGTATTACTTTTAATCAAATCACTTGAATAAGACTTCTTATATGAAAAAAGTAGGAAGAAGACGTCTTCCTCCTACGAACACATATTTTTTTTCATATTAGAAGTTTTATTCAAGTGATTTGATTAAAAGTAATACGCTTAAGTGTTTTTCAGTATTACTTCCTTCTTTTAATTCTAAGACTAAGCCATTTACATTATTAACTTATTGGTTAGACTTATCTAACCAATAAGTTAATAATGTAAATGGCTTAGTCTTAGAATGCAGTCCGTATGCGTTAAATACGTACATGTCGTACTTACGTAAGAAGACATTAACATTATTTGGAAACATTGTGACAGTGATGCCTATACAGGGTGTCCCGAAATTATTCACCAATATTTTATTATATAATATGTATCGACAGCATCGAATCATCATATACCCACTTTTTTGAAGGTTGCTTAAATTCTGATAACATTTGTGCTACAGTATTGATTTTTTATTGCTTCTGATAGGATTAGAGTTTGTGAAATTTTGCATCTAATAAGCTCAAGTTGCAGGTGGTATATTGATTGTGTGAAACGATATCGCTAAAAAACTAAAATCTCTATGTTGTTTGCTTCATTTTAGAATTTTTCATAAAGTTCAACCAAAAACAAGAATTCAAAAAAGCACTGTACACCACAAAACTCTAAAAAAAATAACGAATTAATTCTAATTAAGCCTTCTAGAACTCGCTGTTTTATTAAAATTTTTGTGATTAAAAAAAAAGAAAAACGTTTCATGTCTAGGATTTTTATCCAAAACGGCTCAGTTAGTCAGATATACTCTGAAGATTTCCGTTTAATTAGAATTCAAGAACTTTGAAAACGAGTTAATAATTAGTTATTCACGGTTTTTTGAAGACATCGCAATTTTACTGTTTAAGCGATATCTTTTCACACAATCGAATATCTCCGTCAACTTGAGCTTATTAGACGAATAATTTCAAGCTGAGAAGCACAAAGATTCCTATGAGAACCAAAAAAAAAATCAATACTCTAGTACAAGAATTATAAGAATTTAGGCAACCGTCAAAAAGTGGGTGAATGATGACCAGAGTTCGGAAATCTCGGCTTACCGCATGTACCGGGTGGGCAAATTTCGATGTTTTTATAGGGTATCTCGGTAACTGTAAGGGCTATGGAAAAATGAACCCACCTTTCCCGACCTCTTTTTTTGAGATAAATTCATTGGTGAAAACCAGAATTTGCTATATCTTTTCGTTTTCGAGTTGTAAACGAAAATTGATTTTTTTGAGTTTTCGATTGGTGTCGATAACTCGGTTGTTTGTAAAATTAGAAGAAATCTGTTTGCACGTTCTACAGGCACTTTTTTAAGTAGAATAGGATTTCCTTAACAGATTTTTTATATCTTGTGTAGTTTTCCTTGAATTATGGCATAAACTTCTATTTTAATGGAAACCATAGTTGGCTATGATTTAGCTAAAAAAGAGAGAATTTTTTTCTCTTTACAACGATATATAGTTTGTGGGGTCTATGATGAGTGTTTATGCGGAAACAGTTAAAAATTTTAATTTTTTGTATAGGTATACTTACTTTGTTTTTTTTTTGCAGGAAGAGTAAGTTTCTATAGTAACACATTGTTACAACAATGTTTTAATAATAATAACTGTTGCTATGGAAATTTACTCCTGCGAAAAGTACCATAAATAGTCGTAAAGTAACATAGTAACAGTCGTATATAATGAATGGTATATTAAACTTAAATAACTAATTATGACATATTAGTGACTAATTAATAATTAATTATAACATATTCATAACAAGAAAGTTTAACACACTTAACAATCAAATTTGTAACAAATAATGTATGTAAAAAATACGATACAATATATTTTACAAAAAACAAAACTAGACAGATTAAAAAAAAAATACGAGCATGATTATTTACCTAAAGTTTTCAAATTGTCGTCCGTTGTTTGCGATGCACAGTTCACATCGCTTTGAAACACTTTTTATAGATGTGAATATTTGAAACGGAATTCAGACAGTCTATAAGATTTTCTCTCAGTTGAACCAGTGTATTATTTGTCTTTTTGTATAAATTGTCTTTAATGGTTCCCCAAAAAAAATAAATCTAACGGTGAGAGACTGGCGACCGAGGAGGCCACTTTACTGGCCCATTGTTCCTATCCATTTCTCCCCAAAATTAGTATTCAATAATTCCGAGATTAAATTAGTATTATGGGGTGGTGCCCCGTCTTGTTGAAAAAATACATGTCGTCTTTCGTTATGGCAAGTTGTCTAAAAATTCTTCTACTATGTGGTAGTTTCATCTCATATCATATTGTAATACCGTTGACCATTTAAATTGTCATCATAAAGTTGGTAAGCTAAAATGCGGTTATTATATAGGGCACACCATACACTAAAACCGAAACGTCCTTGATTTTGAACATCAACAGTCTGATGAGGATTATCTTCAGACCAATAATGTTTGTTGTGTCGGTTGAAAATTCCGGCACTACTTAATTTCTCTGTCCAAATTATAAAAAATAATTGGTCTTGCTCAATTTGTTGTAGGTACCAATTGCAGAAATCCAGTCGGCGTTCAGGATCAGTTGGAAGGAGCTGTTGTTGTTTCCTTATTGTATAAGGTCTAAATTTGTGTTTTTTTAAAACTGAAAGTGCTCTTCGTCGCGACTTAACTCTGCTTCAATTTGCCTACTTGAAATTGAAGGATTTACGACACGATAATTTTTTGGTCTTGGTTTATTAAATCCTCCGTATTCAACGAGGTTTTCTTTTAGTCTACCAAAGATGGACATATTAGGTTGTCTCCTTTCAGGGTAGCGATTAAAATATGCTTCCGATGCAGCTTCAGAATTATATCCATTTTGAATAAAACACTCTAGCATATTAAACTTTTCGTAATTTTGATACGCCATCGCGCCTTGTCAATTTCTTTAATCGAAACTTTAAAACTATAATGCAAGCCAAAACCAAACATAAACAATTAATCAAACAGTAATGTGTAACTGTGTATTTACATCCCAATATCCAACTGTTCTGTTTTCAAAATGACAGGCGCCTACTGTGCAAAATCATTGAAATTACTATACTGTCCTTTATTAGAAAACATAGTTTTAACTGTTTCCGCATAAACACTCATCATAGACCCCACAAACTATATTCGTTGTAAGAGAAAAAATCCTCTTTTTAGCTAAATCATAGCCAACTATGGTTTCCATTTAAAAAAATAGAAGTTTATGCCATAACTCGAAAACACACAAGATATAAAAAATCTGTTAAGGAAATCTATTCTTTAAAAAGCAGAACGTGCAAACAGATTTCTTCTAATTTTACAAACAACCGAGTTAGCCCAATGAAAACTCAAAAAATCAATTTTCTTTACAACCGAAACGAAAGATATAGAATTCTGGTTTTCACCAATGAATTTACTCGAAAAAAGAGGTCGGGAAAGGTGGGTTCATTTTTCCATAGCCCTTGTTACCGAGATACCCTTAAACACGAAATTTGCCCACCGGTAAAGTGCATTTACCTATTCCAGCGTTCCTACATGAGATCGGCGTACTACCGCGCAGACGAGAGTCCCGGGACATCGGGAAGGATCGGTCAGTGGCGTGGGTATGCAGGGGTAAGAAATACACGCGTATATAATTTACAAGGCGCTTAAAAATACGGTTTATGCTGCGTTGTAGCACAAATTTCCGAACTTTAATGATCACTTTCGTCGCTGACTGTATATTGAACGTAAAATAATATTACGTTCAACTTTTGGTTTTTTGAGAGTTTGCACAACTTGTGTTTACTTTAATATAAACAACTCGGTAGTAGTTAATTCTTCTATATATTTTTTTTAGTTTTGCGTATAAACTTAATCGCCAATTGCAAAGACACAAAATGTAAATGGGAAGCAGATTGTCAAACTTCTAAAACAATAACCCCCATCTACCCATTTACCCATTTATTACCGATAATTAATACCTATTTATTATTATTAATTTATTAGAAAACTAGGTCAAAAGTCCAAATTTGGCTCGATACAAAGACCGGCCTCCACTCAATATCTCATGTTACCCTATAATCCAATTACTAAAATTATTCTCATTCGGTTATTTTCACAAATTATTTATGGTCCGACACATAATTTGATAATTTTGGGTTAATAATAACTCCTATTAATTAACAATATCAGGTCGGCCTTGGCACGCCCCTCTGAGTTTCAAAAGTATGAACAAATCGATCTTCAACGTGCAGCATTTGATTAGGCAGGCATTGTTAGGATAGATGAAAGGGTTTCCACACTTCACTACAGGTCTTACAAACAAAAAGGCACTTGGACGATTGGTACCAAGCGCTGAATAAAGCTTCACGTAAAACTAATAACATATGTATTTATGTATATCTTCATCATGGATGTGGCAAAACACAAAAAATAATTAGGTAACAACTATATTTTCGTCCTTACTGCAGAGTGTTCAATCCACATCTACTTATTCGCTCCACAAATGTCGTCAGCAATACCATACTTTTGTAAAGCGCGAACCATTTTCTACGCTAATAAGAATCCTAATAAGCTCTAATAAGAATCTTTATTAATTGTATTTATATTGTTGCCATCGTACTTCCTTAACTGGCTGTAAGCATACTTTGCGGTATACGTATCGTTAGATTAGTTCTATAAAAAAGACAGCTGTGGCACTAGCATGCTTTGACCACATAAATAATTTGAGGTTTTTGTCCCTACGGTTTAGAAAACGTTGACATGCACACACAATGTAAAAATTAGAGGCATATGTTGCAGTGAGACTGTTAGGCCTTGACACAGCCGTTTAGAATTAACAGCTGCGCTTCTTAAACATTTTAGAAATATATATTCTATTATCTATTAGTAGCCTGTTTTTAGTGAACATGTAAATTTAAGCTTTTATTTTTATCAGAAATATAAACTTTACGTTTTTTCTTAAATTATTGCGGCACCGTCTTAAATATTTTATAATTAGATACAAAATATTTTTCAATAAAACATATGGTAAATTTGTCTTCTTTTAATGATTACAAATATTTACGGAACTATATAGGACCACATGATGGATAAAAACAACGTTCCTAATGTGTGGGGTATACAGTTTTTGGAGAAAAAAATAACAATCATCCAAAAAAGTTTCCCTAACTATTTTTAAATTTACATATCTTAAAAAAGTCCTTTAGAACAGAAATTAAATCCAATAACTCACGCCTTTTGGAAAATGTTTTTAAAAAACGTCGTTTTAGAGACATGACAGAAACCATATGCTTTTTGAACACTGATGTTTTCTTTTACAGAAAAAAAAAAACGTTTTATCATTTTGTTAAAAGAAAAAAAAACATAAATTGTTTAAATGGCTGTGTTAAAAAAATATTCTTTCGTAAACGTCTCGATTACAGACATTTTCTTTTACGCATATATTCCTACGAACATCCCTGTTATAAAAAAAGTAAGGAGATCCCATATTTTTTCGTAACTACCGAACCTTTGCCCACCGTTAATTCCAATTACAAGCCGTAAGCTCTAATGATAAGTAGGGGAAGTGTTGAAAGATGAACTTCCCAAGTTTCCCTAAAGGTAGATAGGAGAGGGGAATCAACCCGTGGTCATTTCGCAAGTAACTACCATAATGATGACAGCGGTCATCTAGTTTGACCCTTGCATTGATTTAAGAGCAGCAGGGATCCGAAGAACTCTGTGTATACCTTTTTCAAACAGCATCATTTACATAAACTGCGCGCCAAAATTAACGTAACACTTTTTAGATTAGCGCCATTTGCGTTCTATTCGAGTTAGAGACTTGCGGGTTTTAACTTCGGTAGCATATAGGATTGGTTTTAATTCCCCGAAGTTGCTACGCTGCGACTTAAACGGTTCGCCGTCCACACCCGAAAAAAACAACCCCATATCGAAATTTTAATTCGCAAGATTTTGACGGCAATTTCAAAGGCTGCGTGGGATGTCGATTTGTCTCGAATTCATGTCATGGCATTACTTGAAGGCTCTCGAAATTGGAGGAACCCACTGCGGATGGCCGATTGAGCGCCGAAGGTGATATTTCAACTCCAACCCACCCCCGAAGATTTGCCGCCCTAAAGGGGTTGTAAGCAGGTCTTGATGCGTGGGGTGACTCAGAAAGCTTTCCTGAGGATGCATGAACTCTTTTTGGCACACCCCGAGTCGTCCGTCTCTTTCAAGTCCTTTTTTGCGACCCATCACCCTCTTACTTTGTGTACCTCCAAAAAATGAAAGTTCCTGAAAGAGGACTTGCTGGGTAGGCGAAAAGGCGGTAGCCTTTTTCCAGGAATTTTCACCCACTCAAAATTTTTTTGGAGGGCGTCAAAAAAGGATTTAAGGGAGACAAACTATTCAAGGTGGCCGACAAGGATTTAAGCATCCTCAAGAAGCTTTCAATCACCCCGTTCAGACCGCTTACACCCTCAGATTTCTCTTCTTTAGAGTGGGGGGGGTGAGTGTAAGAATAGGTGTAGCTTGGATTGTCGAATTGGATGAATGCGAGTTGTGGGACTACACACCAATTTATTGGACAGCATTAAGATCAATGGATTCGCCCAATAGAGGTCAAACCACGCAAAACCCTGCGTAAATGCAAAGGGGTGGTTTAGGGTGTCTGCAAATGGGTTGAAGAAATGGGACAGCGGCCAAATACACAGAACTTATTGAGGAGATCTTAAGGTGTGCCGGGATGGAGTTTTTTACTTGACAGCGTCCTTCTTAGTCCATTCTGTATATCTCTGAAGTTGCCGTCAAAATCTTGCGAAATCAAATTTCGACATGGGGTTGCAATTTGGGGTGTGGACGGCGAACCGTTTAAGTCACAACGTAGCGCCTTCGGGACATTTAAACAAACCCTATAGGCTACCGAAAATTATAAACCGCAATTCTCTAACTCGAATAGAACGCAAATGGCGTTAATCTAAAAAGTGTTACGCTAATTTTGACGAGCAGTTTATATCGAAAATAGAAAAAAAAACAGCGTTTTCAACAGTTTTTTGTTAGGATATCTAGAAAATTTGACGCAATAGAGCAATTTAAAAATATATATGGGTCATTCTCTGTCAACCGGACCCCCCCACCTGTCCAATTTCTTAAAAAGTGTTCTGTAGGGGCCTTAAAATTTTCGTTGAAGTGTCTACTTTTGAATGCCATGTGTTCCCTTTTAAATTCAAGATGGTTGTGGCAATATGGCGGCTTAAACGAGAACACTACCTAAAAAAATTAATAAATTCAGAGATTAATGGTTTGTAAAATGAGCTATTCGTGCGTAAAAAAATGATCTGTAGGGGCTTAAAATTTTCCCTAAAGTGTCTACTTTAAAATGACATTAGTTTTATTTAAAAATTCAAGATGGCGATTCTAATATGGCGGCTTAAAGTAGCGAATTCCCCAAAAAATGACACAGAGATAATTGAATTTAAAATTGAGTTATCAGGTCGTAAATTTATTTTCTAGGGCCTTAAAATATTTCTAGGTCTCTTTCAAAATTTCAAGATGGCGCACAGTGGGAAAAAATTACCTTTTTTGGACAAAAATCTGCCGATAGTTGAAATCTTAATGAAAATCAAAGTTTTTCAAAGTTTTTTAGTGGGAAATATTCGTTACGAATTGTAGTTTTTAGTACCACTGCTTCTTTTTATTAAAAAAATTATACTAACCTAGAAATAAGGGAGAAGTCCTTTCTTTTAATTAACACAACAGTAGGGAAAACCCAACAATCTTAACCAAACGACTCTAAACGAATCAAATTTACCACAAGAGAAGGAAAAACGCAACAATCTGAACCAAATGACATCTAAGGACGAATCAAAATTAATTTTTAAGGACCTAGAGAATAAATTTACCATGAGAAGGACCCATATATATACAAGGAATGACCTCTAGTACAGTTTTATTGTATTTACGCTGAATTTTTCTCGGCGAAGAAATAAATAGATCCGATATTTTTTCCCAACTACCGAACCTTCGCCCCCAGTTAATTCCAATTATAAGTCGTAATCCCTAATGATACGTAAGGGAAGCGTGGAAAGATGAACTTCCCGAGTTTCCTTAAAGGGACGGGAAATTAAGCCGTGGCCGCGCGCAATAACCGCCATAATGATGACCGCGGTCGGCCTCGGACCGACTCCAGGGCACCGGAGATCCTGTGATCTCCGTCGCAACATGACGGTGCAAACATCGCTCAATGGACGCCGCCGACCACGATCCGAGCGGGATTCCGCTGTGCTATGTTTAACTTACATAAGCCCGTGTAGTCTCGGCGATCTAGCGGTATTCAGTTACAAGTGTACTTGAATGAAGACCTCGCTTAATGAAGACCTCGCGGCCGCGTCACCCGGCGAAGACATCATCCTGAAACGCGACACGATCGTTACTTACCTCGCGCGGACGTTAACAATATGCGCGTATCCTTTTCAGCGAGCCGTTGACGGTTTATGGGTGATTTATTGCGCTAACTTGCGAGTCTGCGGGATTCTACGGATTCGCGTGTATTTACAACCTCAGGATGTCTCTATATGAAAATACTGAAAAATGTGATGACCTAGCCTCAGTAAGTTTTATGTTCAACAAAGCATTATTGCTATGCTTATGCACGGACAGTCAAGCGGCCTTGATGTCTATTGAATCCAGCAAGGTCAAATCGCGACTCGTCCTTGACTGTAAAAAGATTCTAAATGATCTGGCCAGTTGCAATAGAGTGATACTCACATGGGTACCGGGACACTCAGGTGTCCCGGAAAATGAGGAGGCTGACAGACTGGCCAGAGTAGGATCAATAGGGTACCCCATAGGACCTGAACCTATGTACGAACGAGGTTTGTCCGGAAAATACGTATAAAAGTGGAATAATAACTTTATTTTACAATTATTCAGGTATTTCAATATGGTTCCCTTCAAAGTACTCCCCCCTGAGACAAGATGCACTTCTGCCAACGCCGTTTCCATTGTTCATAGGATCGCTGAAAGTCTTCAGTTGTGAGGCTCTTCAGTTGCCATGTCATTGCTGCCTTGATGGCTTCCACATCCCACAAGTGCCGCCCTCGAAGCACTATTTTGCATTTCGGGAACAGGAAGAAGTCGCAAGGGGCTAAATCGGGTGAATAAGGCGGGTGTTCTGTCACGGTGATCGAGCTTTGGGCCAAAAACTCACGCACAACGAGGGACGCGTGAGCGGGCGCATTGTCGTGATGAAGGATCCACCTGCCCCCTTGTGCCAAATCCGGTCGAACTCGGGCCACACGAGCTCTGAGGCATCTCAAAACTTAAACGTAGAAATTTCCGTTCACTGTCTCGCCGGGAGGGACAAATTCCTGGTGAACAATGCCCCGAGAATCAAAGAAAACAATCAACATTGTCTTCACATTGGACCTTGATTCGTCTCCAGTGATGACCCGGTTGAGAAATTCCCCTCCTTCCTCTGCTTCCAACCAATCCTCACAGCAGGCATTCCTCCTTGCTTTCTGTTCTGGAGTCAAAAGCTTCGGAACGATTTTCGCGCACAATTTTTTCATTTCAAGTTTTTCTGTCAGAATTTCATGAACGCAAAAAAAGGGTTACTTTCAACAAGCAGACGTAAACTCCTACTTACTCGTAGAGCGCTCTGGCTCGAACTGAGTGTTGAGAGGACTGCGTAGAGCGGGGGAACCACCGGGCCGCCCCTTCACAACGCCTTGACAAGCCGCCCCGATTTTTTTATACGTATTTTCCGGACAAACCTCGTATATTAGGGGTCCCCCTATTCAAGGGTCCCCTACTCAAAGAGCTCCTAAATAAGGAGTAAGGAGGAGGCAGGAAGCCCCGGGTATGAGGCAGGCGAAGACCCATATTATTGGGCCTTCGTTCAAATTAACTCATAGTCTCCTAGGTATGAACCGAAGAGACATTAGAACGGTGACAGGACTCCTTATAGGCCACTGTCACCTTAAAAGGCACCTCCACATGATAAGGGTCATAGATGATCCTGAATGTGGATGGTGCTTGGAGGATGAGGAGACTGCTTCTCACATCCTCACAGAATGCCCTGCAATTGCAAGGGTCAGAGAAGGGCACTTTGGGAGCTGTGTTCTGAACCCAGAGGATGTTAAGAGTATTCACCCCAGGGAAAATATGCGCCTTTGCTAGAGAGGTCGGCATACCTGGGTAATACCCATAATACTCATGGAATGTGGGTGCACAATGGGCCCATCAGGCAGCCTAAGTGCATGGGTTTTCCCGCCCACTTTTCTCTTTCATTCATTCAAGCATTCTTGCTAACTAGAATTCTATAGCCTAATTAAAACAGATGAAGGAAATTATTTTGTACCAAGAGGACAAACTTATGTCTTAAACATTTGGTTTTTTGGGTATAAATGGTCCTTTGGTGTACTCATATCAAGAATAAACCATTTGGGATTTAGACTGTAGTGAAAAAAGTAATACCATTATCACAAGTGGAAGTGATACTGGAGTATATTCGTTTAGAATATTAGGAGATGGAAATGGTTCTATTGGCCACCGCGACTTCTTTAAGGTCAATTGCGGCATTTCCAGTGGTTTTAGCATGACCAGCACCTTATCCAGCCTGGTCCTTTTTATCAGAATGTACAGCCTCGATATGGCTTCTCTTGTATAACTGTTAGCTTTTAGTGTTTCCTTACTTAGAGCTTGAAAACTCAGTCTTTTTAATCCTTCACAATGACATAAGGTTTTCTCTTCTTCCAGAATCTGCATGCTGTCTCCTCTGCCAGACTAATTGGGCTCATATGCCTTTTTAGACGGCAATGTGAGTAGACTTATTAACCTATCGATTTTGACTCAATCTGCGTGGAGCCCACTGTTTTCAGCTCTACTTGGCTATCAGGAAAGACGGTAATTTACGGGTTTCTCAGTTTCCTGCCTTATTTTTCCGTACATATATACACTTAAAATATCATATTTTTCTATGAAAGTTAAGATTGTGGAGTATGTTTAAAATGTATTTTGATGCTGTTGACTCTCAACAGATTTCACTCCCGAGTATTACAAGAATATAGAAAACAGTTGGAATTTTGGCCAACAATAGTTTGATTGTAATGTATATAAAAGGGATCAGAATCAAATGTGTCAATCATTAGAATATAGAGTTCGCAGACATTGACAAGAACGTATTTGGAAGGAGTGCCAGTCCCAAGCAAAGACGCGACCCACGTGTGTTTGTTAAACAGAAGGGCCTAAATAGAAGGCTATATATCTGGCTTTGCCAAGTGGCATTCAGTGGCAAAATGTGGACGAGTCTTTAGTATTATACCCATTGCGAAAATGATGTTGATAAGAGAACCTCGAAACTGCAATTTCAAAAGTTTTATGTATAATATCTATATAAAAAAATAATAACAGAGGCCTTGAAGTAGGTACGACTTTTTTTAGCAGATGCTAGCATATATGCCACACTCGTATTTGTTTGTATGCCTAAAACAACCTTTGTATATCAGTCAACGTGTGAAGACGTAAAATTTATTCGTTTTTATCAAAAAATTCGGAAGACATTTTCTACAGTTAATAGAAATATTATCAAAATATATACATTTTAACAATTTGGCCCTCATGATGGTGATAGTCAATAACCAAAATATTGTGTTGCAAAACCAGTTGTAATCCTGTACTGTTTGTCGAAATCCAGTGCAGAAATAATATAATTATACTATCATACACTATCAAACATTTATACCATTATACATTGTCACACTTAAAATTTCTATATGAAGGAAATGTAACTCAAAATAATTATTAGTTAACATAGTGGATTGGGGATGGGTTCCATTTTTTGATAGCAAGTGACTTCGTTGCCTGTTCTTCGTATTTGTTTATTTTTTTTTTTATTTCAGCTCATGAATTTTAATGTGACAAGAATATAGGTTATTTATTATGCGAGGAGTACAAAATCACTTAGTAAGTAGCAATTTGTTTTGAGATATAGTGTAAATGAAACGTGATTTGTGATGACGAATTTTTAACATGATGTGTGATAGGGTTCCTAGTCATAGCACGCAAGACATCCGCTAAATTTTCTGCAGTTGTAAAACTGAAGTCATGCGACGGTTTTGTCCTCGAATTAACGCTCATCACGAATCCGTATACTTAATTGCAATAAAACTTCGATTATTTACAATCCGCAGGTGTAAAACTCGATAAGGGGCAACGTTACAGGCTTTATTTCCACTGAGCTCCATAAACCGGCATAAATTATGCTACCGAGATGTCGTGTCAGCTCGCAGTTAGGTTTTCCGCCCAAAACGTAACACGGAAATTATGGGTTTTCGCCCTCTGTGTACGCATGTATGCGTGAGGTTTGTCGGAGAACATTTCGACTATCTCTGCCTATCACCACTCTCTCAATCATACAATAATGGCGACTGGTTAGAACATCGCGACACGCAAATTGTTGGATGACATCTACAACGGTATTATGTGAGCTTTTACGATAAGAGAATCGCTAGGGAGATAAGTTTGTACGTTAATAAACCTATATAGTATTTGGTTTGACTAATAATTGAAACTGAAGAAAAATAAAAAATATGAATAAGGTATGTTGTAAAAGAAAGACTCAAATCTTGTTTAAACAATTTTTTGCACATTATTTTTAAAACCAAATATTATAATTCACAATAATTAACGTTTATTAAAAATATACGCAAAGATGCTTCCATATCTAAGTAGAACGCTGTAATATGTGAAGAAATGATCAACGCGAAAATCATCGTCAAAGTAGGTCTAGGCATGTTCTGTAAAATATTAGGTACACATAAAACTGCAATAAGTTTTCCTATAATTCCCTTTGTACGATACTTGATAACTCTTTGACACTTTGAGACTGTAATGTGAGTATAATGTATAAACAATTCAGCTTGAACAACTGTGCCCAAATTTCTCAAAATAGGAACCGTAGCATACTACCACCCATATATAGCATATAGACAATAAAGTTATAGGAAAAATAACCATATCCATTGTCAAATTATGGCGTTCCCTATAGAGCAAATGGTTTTTTTTTAATCGGAAATATGAATTATGCTGTCAAGATATAATATGAATATGATAGATTTTGTATATATAGTTTTTATTTTTGATAGCTAAACCTTGAAGCAAATAAGCAGTCCAACCAGTGGACGATACTTTTATCTCCTAGACTAAAACACGCACGGTAAGTGAAATCAAATGTGAAGTCCATGACGGTTTGTCTTTTCGACATTAGAAAGGTCATTCATGCCGAATTTTTTCCTCAGGGCACCACAGTGAACGGTCATTATTATCTGCAAGTACTGCAAAGATTGCGTGAGGTGGTAAGAAAAAAACTGCTTGAATTGTGATGATCGGGGATCTGACTGCTTCTTCAGGATAAGCACCTGCCCACACAGCGTTCAAAATCAACCATTTATTGCGAAAAACGGCATGAAAACGGTTTCTCCCACCCTTTGCTCGCTCAATCTAGCCTCTGTGACTTCTTCTTATTCTCAAAAATGAAGAAAAACCTGAAAGGACAGCATTTTTTCGCTTCCATTGTCTAGTCCTTAGTATGCAGTGCGATTATTTAGATACTTTTCAGTTTATATATAACAACGTTCATGGGGGTTCCAAAAAACAATATACAGTAATTTATTTGTAGCTAATTATTTTTTTATTTGATATAACTTCTTGAATACACAATCTCCTTCAAAATACTGCCCACCACATGATATGCATTTGTCCCAATTATGCTTCCATTGTTCGAAACTTTTTTTGACATTCTTCTGAACTAATTTTCAGTTTGACTTTAGCTGAACTTTAATTTGAACTGATAACCTCTTCTAGGATCTGAACATCATTAGTTCAGAAGGGTAGAAAACAGTGTTGGAGGTCCAACGAACAGTGCAAGTAAGGTTGGGACAAGTGGACATCATCTAATGAACAGTATTTTGAAGGAAATTGATGTGTTCAAGATATTATCTCAAACAATAAAAGAGAACTAACTACATATCATTTTTTTTTTGAAAATTTTGAAGAAATTTGATGTGTTCAAGACGAAAAAAACTAACTACATGTCCTTTTTTTGGAACCCCCGTGTACGTTACTATAAATAAACCCAAAAGTGTCTAAATAATAGCGCTGTACACTACGGACTAGACAATGGGAGCGAATAAAAAGCCGGGTCCTAAATTGAGACGTACAAAAGGCGCAACCGCGGAGTCACTTAAAATTCAGCACAAAGAAAGTGGCATCGTCGCAGTTTAAAATGAAGCCACTGAGAACAAGAGAAAAAATATCCCATTGTTGTCTGTAAAATTCATGCGAACTTTGTCACTCGAAGGGCTTCCGGCTCTGCCGCCCCGGCGCTGCCTCTTTCGTCGTCGCTTCTTAAGAGTTTCAAGCATTGAAGACTTCGTTAGAGATGGAAGAATGCCCGAGCCATTTGCCGATTCGCAATTCCGAATCGCTCGTTACGGTTCGTCAGTGGCGGATCGTGACATTTCCTCCTGGGGACAGAAAACGGGTAACGAGAAAAAAAACTTACCCCATCATTAAAACACCGCGGATTTAAACACATTAAAGGGCTGTGCATCCGAGGTAACTATCTCATCATGTATGCTCTCCTGGCCAGAATATGCCCGACATGCTCGTTGTCCGTCATTAGCCGTCAGATATGTCACATTGATGAGAACTAATAAAATCTAGATACGAATCTGTAACTTCTAATGCTGAATGACGATTAAAGGGAACTCATGAAACGTGAATGATTCCGTTTCATTAACGGTCTTATCGTTAGGATGACTTCGGGAAGAACATCTGGTAGTTGTGGATTTAAACATAATAAAGGGTGATAGCTTCAAAGTAATACCAGTGTGTATTACCATGTACTAAAGTTGTACACGGTGTGTGTACTAAACATTTTCAAGCAATATAAACATCCCTTAACTATTATTAAAATTATCATATTTTTTTTCATTATTGATTTACAAGAAATCTGGATAACCTTTTACAGAGGTGCATTATTAAACATTATTTAAGAAGAAATGTTTATAAACATTGTTTTTCACGCAAGAGACAGCCCCTTTGCTGTTTCTTTGTTAAAAAAATCGAGTTGTTTTTCCTCAATATTCGACAATATCTTACAGTAGGCCTTGGATTGAAGAACAATATACATATATGTATGTACTGTTTAAGCATGCAATTTTTATGCCTTACATTTTGACCCTAAAGTCCTTCGAAGTAGATAATTTATTTAAAAAAAATAATTACAGAGTTGTTCTACTAGTTGTCTTACTAAAAGTAATTTAAATTTTTTGAGCTTTTTTTCTCCAATTATATAAAAAAAAAAACGGTATATTAGTAGACTTAATCTAGATTCCTTAGATCTGAAGAAGTTATGTAGACCTGGCAATAACCATGGTTATAGGTGTACTTAAACTTATAGTAGATATAAAAAACCAACAGTCATCATTTGCCGCAACGTTTCTAAATGAGAGGCAAGTGGGTCAACATCCATAACTCCAGCTGACAGAAGAATGCAATTATCACATTTATTCACATATATTTTCAAATGTAATGTAATTAAAACTAAACTGTACCAGAAAAACACGAAACTGTATTTTATAATTGTAAAACATTCATTCCGCATCTTATTGTATCTAGACACCTAGTTTACTGTAGAAACAACTAGAATATTGTCTTAACCTTATGGTATGCAAGTAGTTCCATGCCATTAGGACCGCAAGAAGCGTAAAAAATGGACTCCAAAAGGCTAGGCAGCCTTAATTACACCTCTCATCGTAACATACCGTCATACCACTGTTTTTGTAGGGTTCAGGCTGTATAATTCGGACTTCGCTGGCTAGCTGTTAGGATCTCTTTTTGACGTAACACGCGTGGTGTTTTTGTGATGTTTTTTTATACGTTCAATAAGTTTAATAAGGTCTACTATACATATAACTAATTGGCATTGCAACAATACTACTGACATTTTTTTGATATTTTACAAACAATTCTCAACAAAGTATGTGTATCTCAGTGATTTACATAATTAAGGACAATAACAAATACAGCATAATTTATGCAATGTATTATTTTCTTACGAGGAAAGACTATACTGTGCCTTATGTTCCTTTAAAAAAAGCCGCCGCTGTGGTTTATAACCCTTGCAAGGCTAGTCGTCGATCTCTGCTTTCCTTTCTATCTCCGTCTTCCTCTCCGACAATGGCTCGGAGGAATATCGGCCATTGTTTGAGCAAATCTCCAGAACGAAATCGCCCGGACGTAAGTCGTATTACCGAAGCAAAATTGGAAACTGATAAAAGTCTTTATAATTTACATTCAGAAACTTTCATTGCGACAGATGTAATTCTTAAAACTATTCTTGGCTTTCACGAGCGCGTCTCGCCGGCACAAAGGAGTCGCGAGGCACAAAAGTAGAAAGGCCCTTTGTGCGCTCTAATTATCAAAGCACCGATGGGAATTGCTCTGGAGAAGTTTATTTGTGATTAATAACGATAGTAACTGTTAGCATAGCCGACTTGGATATTGAATACTTACGCCTAAAATCGATGCGTTTACCAACGTAAAGACCTTTTTTAATGACCGATTATGACAATTATTATCATAACGATATCTTGATATATATTTAAATTATTTTGAAGTTTATTAATATCAGATAACTGTCAGGTCACTGATTCCATACAATCAATATTCAATATTCATCATTCAATCAAATGTGAATGTTCTTGTATCAAAGGAAATCTTAAACTAAACTTATTACATTTTCTACTTCCTAATTCTCTATCTATTTTCGTTACGGTGTTTGTAATAGTTCTGTAGTTCTCAGGCGATCAAGAAATGAACAAGATCGGCCTCAGGTTTCAAAACGCCGCTGGCCATACCTCCGTTATTTATAATCTGATTTTAAAAAACAAAAAAATAAGTGAAATAGCTCTAAATTCACCATACAGGAAGAATACCGCAGTATTTTTTTAAAATATTTTTTTACGAGGACGACAGAAAAGCTGGCTGAAAATTATTTCTAGTTTATATTTTGGTTTATTTAATTTACCTAAGACGGACGGGAGAAGAGAAAACGTCGCTGAAGGACCACACAAAATTTCGCTAGGCAGATAATGTCATAATTTTAGTTCGTCTGGTACTTCAAAATGTCTTGGCGTCTTTAAGTAAATGGATTTATGTCGTTTCGTAACTCTACCATATCTGGCATGTATCAAACGCGGGATGGTCAGCGGTCGACAAGCTTGGGCCAGAGGCGAACTAGGAATAAAATTCCCCTCGGGATCGATGAAACGCCTAACGTCTTAGTCCGTCCCTGGGTGTCTGTAGACGTAAAGGCTCGTTGAGCTATTGGGGTAATATTAAGGGTCTTTAAGGAAATATGCCGAGATTATAAAACAGAGTAATTCACCCAAAATAGTTGGCTTTTTTTCCTCCGCTCGATGGATACTTATGTGGTCGTGGGGTGTGCAATTAATTTTTGAAGATTGCTGTTATTGTATTTGTTCAGGAATATTTTCTGTTTGTGTGATCAAAGCGTTTTCAAGAATTACTTACAATTAGTTATCGTCGAGAATAAGGCGTGTGACCGGGGGTTGGTTCACGGCATTTTGTACTTTTTGTTGTGTAAATTAAAGATTCCCTATGTAGGGTCTATTGTTATTTAATAGGTAGGGTCTAATTTTAGTTGAATTATGTACATGGTAGGTACGAATCTACTTATTTATGTAAATTTCTGTAAAACCCTAATCCTCACGTTTCGGCATTTACCGTTTGTAGATTTATGTAAATACGTGGTACAGTCTATTTGATTTCTTTTAAAAACACCCGCATAATAGTTTGGTTTTCCCAAACTGATCTGCGGTTGGGATTTCCCTAATTCAGTTTACAACTGTTTATTGGAGACTGGTTTCGGGGAACCTACCTGGTCGGTGGCTGATTGTTGGTTTAAGGATTTTACGTTCAGTTTTGGACAGAGTCTCGACAGTTCATCTTTACCGTTCACCGGCTCCACACCGGAGTCTATCTCCGCGATTTACCGGACTTCTTCGGTCTTGCATATCTTGTAAATATGTAAATAAATCACTGTACATATAGCCGACTAAAGTGCTTTACTTACCACACCACCCATCGCCATACCTATTTGCACTGCTGTGTTTTATTTCGTGCTGGAATACTAAGGAGGCTGGATACCTATCGTCGGCTGACAGGCGTTATCAGGTAAGACAATCTCATTTTTGACGAATTAATCAACGAATCCACAATATCATAGTGGGGCAGATTAGGACCGCTCGGTAATCTGGAAATAACAAAGGAATCCCGGAGTCGCGGGTAATGCCGGGCGCCCCTGGATCCCACATGTTACATGTGGAATGTTACAAACGGTTGACAACTTTTTTTTTTTCAAATGGCAATATTTTTATTACTACGGATGTATAACAAATAATCTGATTTGTGTGAAACATTTATTATAGAAAGAGAGTCAAAATGTTTGTCGATAACCGCAGTATCCGAATTAATCAACGAATCCACAATATCATAGTGGGGCAGATTAAGACCGCTCGGTAATCTGGGAATAACAAAGGAACCCCGGGGTCGCGGGTAATTCCGCGCGCCCCTGGATCCCACATGTTACAAACGATTGTCAACTTTTTTTTTTCAAATGGCAATATAGGGTATTTTTATTTACTACGATGTATAATAAATAATCTGACTTTTGTGAAACATTTATTATAGAAAGATAGTCAAAATGTTTGTGGATAACCGCAATAGCGCCCTACCGCTTATTTGGCGACAAACGTAATTTAAGTAATCATATGTGTCATGAAAACAAAAATAATATAACAATGCTAACAAATGTCAATTCAACGTCCGCGTCCCAGTTTTTACGCATTCTACTCTTTCTGTGTCATTTAGTAGGTTAGTTTTGTGACATTTTGACTCTTTTTATGTGACGAATATTTCACAAAAATCAATTTGTTATACATCGTTGAAAAAATACTGCGATAGTCTCCTTCTATAGAGTATTTAGAGCCAATTTTTTAATCAGATTAGATAGCCTGTATTATAATAATAATAATACTGCAGTAGTAAAAAAAATCAGAAATTATTTTTTTTGTCCCTCGCTTTTATCTTTAATTTTAGTATCTACTACCGCGATTGAAACTTTCATATCCGTAGATTAAAGAGATTTTGGTTAATGAGATGAAATATTCGATATATTTCCAATTTAATTTAGGTTTATATTCCCAATCCAAGAATAATACTATCTCTCGAAAGCACCGGGTGTCCGGTAACTATTTGGCAATACTCTAGGAGCATACATACACACATCTATTTTACTTAAATGTGATAATATGTGATAAATGTGATAAATGTGATTTAATGACAGCTAAGCTGTACACTGTAACACAAAACTATATTTATTATAAATGTAAAAAAACGAAATAACAAGAATATATATGCACAATTGTTTCTCCACTTCGTATTTAGACAATGCGCTAGTTTACTCTACTTGCATGCTGTAATGGCCGTTTAAAGATGCTCATAAAACGGAGTCCGAAAAGCGAGCAGCCTAAATTACAGCTCTCATAGTAACGTCCCGTTGTTACACCTTAGTTTGCCACATTGTTTTTATAGTGTTTGCGTTTTGTAATTAGAACTTTCTTCGGGTCTATTTTTGACGCGGCGCTTTGTGGTGCTTTTGAGTCTACACTAACTTTATCTACTTTATACTTTAGCCAATTGTGCAACCAGAAAGATAATCAAAAACACACCAGTGCAAATTTAGCTTCAATGTTGTCGTTTACATCCATCCCATAATTTATTTGCATGTAGTCTAGATTTGCCTGCGGCGATTCGAATTTTTTTCGGTACTTGTTGCGAGGTCGATGACCCCCTCCCCCGACGTATTGCGAAACGGCCGTCATCAGGTAGGTACATTCGTGCATTAATTCAGTTAACGGCATCAGGTAGTGACGGCTCCCGTTTAATGACTAAATCCGTATGGAGCGGTATGTTTATGGACGTCGTACGGGACATATTTAACGCCGGCCGCGATAGGGTTGCGGTGGAGTAGAGCTGCGGCGGCCATCTGTCACAGGGCCGTGTGCGGCGCCGGTTGATGTATGCACGTGTTCGTGGCTGGTACACTCACCGGCGCGGAGCGTCGTCTCCCGCGGGACGCGGACTGTACACACTGATGAATCGCCCCCCAATAGGCGGAGTCGAATTAAACTTTGTTTGGAGCAGGAAGAGGTATAAACACTGTGGAACACTCATATAAGCAAACGTAGGAGTTCGGGGGATATTTCTGGATCGGACTTACGAGATTTGGCTATTAAATAACCGAACTGCTGTCATAACACTTTTTATTCGTTACCAATTACAGTAGAAACTTTTTCGCCTTCAATGTACTCCCCTTGGCGATCTCTACACCGCTCCATACGACTTTTCCATTGTTAAAAGCAGTGCTGGAAGTCCACTTCTGACTGCTGGTTCAGAGTTTCCATTGCTTTTGCTTTCACACTTTTGAATCTTGTCCACTTCAGCGCCGATTTGACCTTGGGATATAAAAAAAAAGTCACAGCGGGCAAGGTCGGACGAGTATGTGTATGTTATATTAATTGTTTTATCAATGTTTCATTCATATTTATTTTTACAAACGACAACAAAAAGCTTATTCAATTAGTCCTGAGGATGCAAATAAATTTTGCGAAACGTCGACTAAGTGAAAATTAGTTTTTTTTTTTTTTTGGAAACATTTGACCTCATCCCACTAATTAACTATATAGATAAAACAACGAATGTCAAAAAAGACGATCATCATCGGTTTGAATTTAGATTTGCTCATCCTGGCTTTTTGCCTTGGCGAGTTCTGGCTCTTCCATGCATGGATTGGCGCTTCGTTTCTGGGTCGTGAGTAAAAAAACACGATTCATCACAAGTGTCTAACAAGCCTGGATCAATGTAAATGTTGTTTAGAATGTCAGCGCAAATGTTCATTCTTGATTCCTTTTGAGTTAGTGATGAGTTTTGGCACCATTTTTGCGCACACTTTGCGCATGTTGAACGATTTATGCAAAATCTGGCGAACACATTCTTTGTCGATTCCTGTTATTTCAGTAAGTCCTCAGATGCTTAGATCTTCGCGGATTAATTCAGCACTTTTTTTCAATGTTTTCGTCCGTTTTTGACGTTGGGGGCCGTCCGGGGCGCGGATCGTCTTCGATCGTTTCACATCCCTCTTTAAATCGTTTAAACCATTCAAAAACTTGTGTGCGGGATAGATATTCATTCCCGTACACTTCTTTTAACATTGCATACGCTTCTGTAAATATTTTCCCCAGTTTAACAAAAAACTTGCGATTGACCCGTTGCTCCATTTGAACACAACATTTTTCGACGCGTCACTGGTGCGTAAACTAATTCAAACGACTGCTACAGTTAAACTGAGCGACCCACTGGCTTGTCCAGCGAGCTCAGGGTGGGGAAAGTATTACCAGGCACAGTTCTGTTCAAACTTGTCGCGACACGCTCGCAGCGCGCTTGTAGCAGCACCAGTTCGGTTATTTAATAGCCCCACCTCGTATGTACACAATCACAAACATTTGTTTTCATTGTCAATGTTGAAAGACACAGTTATTATACAGTTAGAAAGAAATCAGTTATTTCAAACCTGTCGGTTCCCTTTAAAGTTTTGTCTCACATTTTTATTTCTTATATCTAGGGTAGGGAACCTGTGCAGTGGCTACTTTTACTGCTAGAGGTATAACTGTTTTTGTTAAGTTAGTACCTTAATTACACTATTTACTCTAAGTATTAGAACAGTAAATACATATTTTTCTATAACAAAGGTATACTAAAAAGAAAATACACTAAGAAGTAAATAATACATTAATCGCTTTGTACGCAAGTTGCGCAGTATTATTCAATATTTTAGTATCTGTTCAATATTTTATCCCCAGGGTCAGTATTATGCGCACTAAAAAGTTGGAGACACTAGTGGGATAACTGATCCTCTTAAATTGTGTCCAAACACACAAAAAAATACCCAGTAAAGCAGAGCTCAAAGTTATAGTAGACATAAAAAACCGTCAAAACACACCCATTTTTTACCTTAGTGTAACTAAGGGAGGGGCAAGTGGAGCAACATGCTCTATTCTAACTGACAGAATACAATTGTAACATTTATGTTACTTACAAATGTTATGTAATGACAACTAAACTGTTCAAACAACACCGAACTATAGTTATTATAAGCATAAAACACTAAATAGTCTACTGGTTGTTTAATAAGATTTTAAAATATTCTTTAAATCTTTAAATTTTATGCTCTAGTTTACTCTACTTGCATGTGATAAGAAACGTTTGAAGAAGCTAAAAAAACGAGTAGAAAAGTCGAGCAGTTTGAATTATACCGCTCATCTTAATGTCCTGTCATCGTGCCTTAGTTTGGCACATTGTTTTTATAAGTTTGCACTGTGTAATTTAGGTGTTCGTCGAGTTTCTCTTTACCGCGGCCCTTTATGGTGGTTTTGTGGGATTTTTTTGTTTTTTAAATCATATAACTTTTAAGGTCTGCTGTACATCCAAATATCACTAACCATATGAGACTTGAGCAGAAGAAAAAAAATGAGACAATGAAAGAGATACATTAAAGTTAAAAGGACAGCTGATTCAATCAAGAACTGTAGCTCGCTACACATTTACGATCGGATGTCATGGGGTAGGTACCCTCTCTTTTTGTGTTATTCGGGCTTGGCAATGCTGCCAGTCCATTCATTTCCTTGGCGTCCATCTTTCTTCTGTATTATAGAATAAGAGAAATTTCCATCTGGCATTAAACACTTCGAATTTAAATGGCCCAGGTCATTGGTGGTAATTCTAAAACATCTGTCTCATGTATGGTTGGTAATACGTAATATATTTCATGTGATACATATATACGAAATTAAAAAAAAAACTGCACAGTTCTTCAAGTTAATTTTAATAGCGTTACTATATACAAACTGCGTCCCTTCATGTTAAAATAGTGAAATAGTGAGTAGATATGATTATGGTTAGCGATATTCTTATTGGATAATGGGTTCTGTGAAAACGTAATACGACGTCCACTTTTGTTACATAATTCCTATCATTCATTTTTACAATATGTTAAGTTCAAGGCAAGTGGGTTTGACGTTGATTTATTAATATCTGGAAATTGAATTTTTCCAGAATTTTTCTAGATTGACCAGTATATATTTCAGGAGTTCCCCAGGGATCAGTTTTGGGCTCGTTGTTTTAGAGTTTGTAAGTAGTCTGTCAATGAATAGAGCTAAGCTTCTACTGTGTGTAGACATATTATAAAAATGGAAACTGGTTCAAAACTACATATACTAATCACCGGTATAGAGTGTATTATAATGCTAAGACAATCTCTTAGTATGAATAAACATAATTCGTATAACCGTGAAAACAATCGTGGCGGCTTTTACATTTCGCTTTAGCGTTTTACGTTTCAGAAACATGCTAATTTAATGTCACCCTTTTTTTTTGTTTTTTTGTATATCGGCCGAAGAGCGTATGTGTGACGTAGGATCACTAACTATATGAGAGTTTTTATGAAAACTGACCTCTTAAAGTAATCAGCGAATCTACTTCTTGAATCAGTGAATCAACACATATTTGACCTGAATACCTGATGTATTTTTAATATTAAGTGTATCAAGTATATCATGAAAGAGTATATCAACAAGTATAACCTACAGACTATGTTCGATTTGATCCATTGATAAAATGACAATTGTTGAATTTAGATGAAGTGATGAAAAATCTGAACTAACGGGCTACTTTTGTTTAAAAACATAAAATTTAGTTTCATAAGAAACAACTAATTAAGACAGCGCTTGCTCAAAACTTCGAATTAACTTAATAATTCTAGCAAAAGCTATTCCACCGTACTGTTTAGTACCTTGTTAATAGTACGTTATATTTAACGACCTTAAACCTTAAAGGGCAACAAACCCTCTTCTGTCTATATTGATCGCTTGGAAACGTTGAAACTCCAATACTGACATTCGATTTTTCACTTCCAAAGTAATTCTGCGTGATAAATTTACCCTCTAAATTAAAAACCATCGCACACTTAATGGTTTTTACATCTCGCACAGTCTGCGAGTGTGCTAGAGGAGACGGGAGATTGTTTGGTATTATATTTTTCCCCTCCCTTAATACGAGTATCGTACTAGAAGTCCTCCGCTTGTAGAGGGACGGAATTGACATGCGATCGTCTTCATTACTTATTCAAGTTATTCGGTTCATTATGTCGTGGCCTGGTGCATTTTAATGTCCGGGGAATGGGCCCCATAAAACAAAAACAACGTTTTTATAGTGCGTAATAACTGGCCTCCTTGCTCCGACCGTTTGTCTTCATTACCAGGAATTTGCTTTTATTACGAGTGTTTGCCCTAATCGTCGCTAAATTATCTCGGGCTGCCTTTATTAGGTAAATCAGATAGTTTTTACGGCTGTAATCAAAATTGCATAAAGTCCGTGCAGGTGTTATTTTTTTAATAACCCCTAATACTGCAACGTTACATTGTATCTAGTTCAAAGAGTTGTAGAATAATATTTTAACCTGTTTTCTTCTAAAACACCGTGTTTCTAAAATTACACTACTTAATTTATTCAACACAGTTTATACTTGATCTTTATACTGTGAACTCTAAATGACCATTCTACAACAAGTGATTGCTTCAGGCCACTAGGAACATTCTTAAATTAAATATATTTAAATACTGCAGTTTTTTCTTGAAATAGGATGAACTTACCTGCGTACCTATAGCCCAGGTCTCGCCTACAAGCCCACTGAGCAATGTTGTCAGATCAATTTCGAATGATGCATCTTTAACCCTAGTGTATATTAAACTTTTTTTTGTAGTCCTTCCTATCACCTCGTTTGCGAAGCCCGGGGAAATATGAAAAGCTGGCTATCATATCTGCATTATTCGGCATTTTTAAGATCGCAAATGTTAGACTGTCCAGCATCATTTAAAACAGGGAGTTCACCTTGACCACACCACTATGTTCATAAGTTTATTGACTCACTGAATCCGAATTTAAAATCAGATTCGCTTTATTGTTTGGCATTTTTTCATAACCTCAAAAACAAAAACGGGAATCGTAGACAAAGGTCAAATTATTAGGTTTATGCGCATAGTTTATTGCCAGGTCATAGAAATCAGGAGTAACTTGGTCAGAGAGCATAACTTTAGTTATTAAATTATACGGTTTTGGTAACTTTTTTTTAAACGCTTTAATTATGAATCTGGCTCAAAAACGTCCGTGCGGTACACCTGCACAAATATAATTTGTAAATTCAAAAGTCAATTACAAAGTATACATACATTTACGCTACGCGAGGCAGTATAATATTGTATGCATGTTCGCAAATTACGCTCTGCTGTGACCGCAATTTAATTTAGACTAGGAGCTACCCCCAAATTAGATGCTTCGCAGTATTTATGAAGAGAGAGAGAGAGAGAGAGAGAGGGACATACGTGCTACGAGAAGAAATAAAAAACTTAAACGCAGTCTTCTCTGTACTTTCCGTGCAGGTATATATTACGTTAATAGAATAGTATTTAGGGAGACTCTGGATGGGAGATTTTATAAAATAATCCCATGCTAAGAATGGTTGTATTGAATAATAAAGTACTAAATATTTTTTCAGCCAGAATTTAGTGATGTCAAAAAATAATGCTTCTACTGAGTCATAAGTGTATTTAATATTCATATGATACATCGCGTTTCAGGTTTTTCAGTAGTTATATATATAACATTTGCAAAGACAAAGCATATCAATGCAGGAATGTGTTAGATTTTAAACCCAAAAAATGCTTAGTAGTCTAAGAGTGTTAAGATTACAAAAAAAGTCGAAATATTGGGTAATATCTCAGAGAGTTGTTTAGGGGGATCTCCCGTAGATCTAACCCTTTTGGAACAAACTCTAGGATCAGGTCTGTCTTCGAGTCCGTAGAAATAATTGATCTTACGGATCTAGTTCATTGTTTGCAATCTACTGTCGGATCTAATCCCTTGCACTGGTGGCCGCGCCATTTTTCCCGCATTCACGTACATGCTTGCAGATTAGTTTCGTAGTTTGAGCAATTAAAGAGTGGACAAAATCTAGGTTTGTCCAATTGTTTTTGTGCTCATAATTTTTATCATAAGCCAGAAGCACTCATAGGTTACGCTCTAAATAATCTGTAGATCATTTAAGGGTGTTCAAAGGAACGGCAGATCTAACGTTAGGAACTGGTTCCTTAAAAAGGCTACGGATTTCTGCACCACACATGGAAATATTTGTTCTGCAATCAGACTTAATCCGGCAGTATTACAGATTCCTCAATTTTTCGTCAGTGGGCACAAAAGACTAATTTCGATGGACCATGTTCTCTACGAATCACGGGATATAATGCATAGGATCCAACGTTCCCACAATTCCACTCGTGTATACCTAGATAATGGGGTGTTTCATTTAGCTTCAAGTTGTGGAGGTGTTTTCTTAGCTGATAATGCCCAGTGAGAATGTCAAACAAAACGAGGGTTATTTCTAGTCATCGCCAGATTTTATAAACCTCTCTTTAAAACTCGCTGGAGTACTTAAAAACTCTCTATAAAGTTGGCAACTACTTGTTTCATCCCATAGTTCATTAAATTTCACAATGGTATCTTAAACTTGTTAAATTATGATAGGTAGTGGACTATGAGGGTTCAGGTCGCAAATGCTCCAGCTGGATGCTTTCCTCGCTAACCTATCAGCTTCTTCTTGTCTCTGCATTACTCATTATCCTTTGCCGAATAAGCAAAAATCTTATTTCTGCGAAATGCATCCACAACTGATTGATACCATTACTTTTATCCCCTGTCTTTATTTTGTAGTTCTGTAGAGCTAGTATTGATTGTCTACTCTCTGCGCAAATTTTAATTGTTTTACCAGATAGGATTTGCCTGTGGGATATCTCTTTGACGGCAATAGTTATTCCTGCCAGCTTGGTTTGACCATAGTATGCTTCTTCTTTCCTCCGTGAACCATCCGTGAATATTTTAATTGTCACCTCTACGGTGACTTCATTCTCACCTTTAATAAGAATAGTATAAGGTGTGCCGAAAACGAACTGATGAGGGATGTTCTCAGCGGAAACCTGTAGAAGTGGCACTCTTTTAATGGCGCAATTCCACAGCCTGGTGACACCAATACTCACGTTTGTCTGTATACCAACAGCTTTGAAGCCGACCATCATTGTTATTGCCACCTCAGCTGGGTACGAGCCTAGTGGCAGCATCATCACCAACAAACGCACTAGTTGGTGTTGTCCGGATTGCGCCAGTTATGCTTAGAGAAGCAGTTGTTTGTATTTGCTAAGCCTTAGTTTTGTTCATCTTAGCTTTTATTACATCTAGTTATTATCTTATGATGGGGATATACAACAACATGACCACTTGCTTTACAAAGTGCCATGTTGTCGGGTTATTAAGTTAGATATACATTTTTTTATACTTTTATTACAACGGCCAAAAAATCACGTAAGTAATCAAATCACATAAGAAAAAAGTCGCTGGGTACATACTGAGATGAAAACAATATGAACATTCTAATATGGACAAAAAAATTGCCTTTGATCTACCTTCTTCCTCTGTAAGTTAATCGAGTTTCGGGTACGTTCCAGTCGCGAAAACTTGTTCAGTTCTGATGGGCAATATATATCGTGGCACGTAGGTATTTTTCTGTCCGTCCCAGTCGATAAAATCAAATAAAAGCGAAAACTGGCACGACGCGATTCACCCGCTTTGTCAACCTGAGGGCATAACCGAGGTCCCGGGAGGAGGAATGGTCGTAAAAATCGACTGCCGGACACCGCGCGCCGCCTAAACTTCCCAAATCTCTCTCTCATGAAATTGTATTAAAAGTTGCCGCCAGTAAATCTCGAAACGGGGACACTGATGGCTAACCTACGTCTCGGTGCATTATTTCTTGTTCCTACACGGATTCCTAGCTGTTTACTTCCAGCACATTTATAAAACTTTTATTTCGCGAAAATTGTTTCCTATGGCCGGACGCGCCATTGTGGACTGTCAAAATAAATAAGGAATTCCTTGCTCTATCGAGTTACGGCGACTTCTTGCGGCTACGTGACGCGTTATTTATTGGTTCGGTTCTGTAAAATTACTGTAAATAGGAAGAGTCGGAGTTGGGAACTAAGGGAGATAAATGGAGTTTGCCGTTAAGTAAATTGTGTCAGTTGTGTCAATTGTCTGCGTGGTCTGGAAAGGTTAATGTTCTTTGCAGGTCGAAATTCTTCAAAAATCACGTAAAATAAATTTGGTGAAACAAATATAAATTTTTCGTAAGTAATTTAATTTATCTCCACATCCATAGCGGACTCGAGATTCAATGAAAAAAGTTCGCTGCACTATTTGACCACTTTTATGTAGTCAAATAAATTCTCGTAACTTTAATAAATGGTGCCAATACTGCCCTCATACAATGTGTTTTGCGCCAGTTTGTTTAAAATATAATTTTCTACCTTGCCGTACATATTGTGAAACGGTATCTACTCTTAAACGTGGCTATTTCGTGTATATATTACTGGTATCTGAATTATTTTGTAATTAGAAATAGTAAGACAGCTTGGCATCTGTAAAATCCCAAGCGTACATGGGGCAACTGCATGTATATGCCACGTTTTTATATGCCACGTTATTATGGCCTTTAAATGCAGATATCGCGTTTTATTTTGTTGAGCCAATAACTTTTTTTTTGTTTGGAATAAAGAAAATGTAAGCAAAAATATCATGATTTTTATTTAACTTTTTCTCATCTAATAACGATTTTGCTGATTACTAGTGATTACATATTTATCAGTAAGGATAAAATATTATAAAGACAAAAAATAAGATAAAAAAAAAACTTCTCTAAGAATGCCGTGAAATCGATACCGCATGTCTTGAATTACTACCATTAGAACCGTCAAGTTTTGAAGTTTTTATTAATAAGAAAATTGTATTGTACATATTACATGATTAAAAAAAACTTATATGTACAACAAGGAACCCAAAAACTATAAATTTCAACTAAACGAATTATGTGTCTGCTTTCTACTTCTAAACATGTTCTCCTTATTCTTTTCACAGAATCGAAAGCACTGGTGAGCACTTGTAGGAAGTTGTTAGTCTCCAAAAATATATTTGTAAGTCTAGTAGTTGAAAACGAGTTTTTATTGTGTGGCCATAAAAGGAAGTTGCATGGCGTGAGATGGCAAGATCATGGGCAACCACCTGATCAATTTTTGATTACCAAGGGTTACGTGAATTTGTGTACTGTTCTGCTTTACGTAGCCTTGCCGCAATTGTTCATCATCTAATGCGTTTACAAAATTTTATAAAATATCATTACGGTATCGTGCCGAAGTAAGTCCATAATTAACCATTTTTTCCATAAGGCCTGCTACACACCAACTTTTTGCGAATGCAGAGGTTTCTCAATGAAGATGTGGATTTACAGAGATTTACAGACATTCTCATTTGTTGAGAATTCACATAACCAGATAAGTAAAACCATGTCTTGTCAGTAAAAAGTTTTTTTCAAAGACGTTTTTATTATTACGCAAACCAATCTGAAAATTGCATTGGTTGCGGCTGGTTGTTTAATAATCAAGTCACATTTCACGATTGAATTGCAGATTTCGTAGGATACATTTACTTGCTAGCTTAAACACCGAATAGAAGTTTGTGGATATTAGTTAACAAGTGGTCACTTTTTGTACAGTGCGAACTTATGTTTCCCACTGCCTTCCTTTATGTTCATACTTTCTGTTTGTCTAAACAAAGCCACATATCTAGTCAAAACTTAGCGAAACTGGTCGAAATCTATGACTGTGTGAACATTCTGAAATGATTCCCGGGTTGAATAAACCTGGCCGATCAACTTTTCTACCATTTCTAAAGTAACTTTCGATCATAGAGCCCCTTGTTTTGCTTTGACCACCATATTATTTAATTTTCTTATTAATAAAAACTTCAGAACTTGACAGTTCTAAGAGTAGTAGGTAATTCAAGACATGCGGGGTCAATTCCACACGGCATACTTTGATGAAGTTTTTTTTTCTTTTGATATCGTGAAACATAAAACTCTAACATTTTTTCTTTATGGTTTAATAAGTACCGCACAAATTTGTGGTATACCACACACATACATTTTTTATTTCGGCCAAATATTGCGGACTAATTTAAAATTTTCTTCAAAATGAAAACTAGTTATAAAAAAATAATATAACAAAAATTGACGAAATAGGCTTTGTCAATGAAAACATGTATGTGATAAATAACAATACCCTGCAAAATTTTGAAAATTTCATGCTCCTAGACAATGAATAGTGGTTTCGGAAGTAATTTTGTTCAGCAGAAAACAAATTTGGGCTCAGAATTGCTCTATCACGTCAGTTTTTTGAAATATTCTAACCTAAAAGTGCAAAAAACACTGTTTTTTTGACATATTTGAGGTTATGTAGCAGGGCGATTTTTTTTCTCAAAAAACCATGTATGGGATCTTATAGTACAAGTCTTCCTCTTTCAAATGTCGTGAGTTTGCTCAAATATCTCGCTGAGATATCGCATTTTGAAATTTTCATGTTTGTGATTTTTCCGATACCTGAAAACTCATGTGTATATCATAAAAATACACGTGTATATCAAAATATATTTTTTTTCATTTATGAAACGAAAAAAATATTTAAAAATCTATAGTTATCTAAGTTTTTGCAATTTTAGGTTAGAATATCTCAAAAATCCTACTTATTTCCGAAAAAAAAGTTCCATAGATGCTACTGTAACTTTTAGTCAACTCAGGTCGGCCATATTGAATTTTCTCAGAGAAATTTTACAAATCTGACCTTAGATTCTGAACGAGCAGATCTTTTGACATAAGAAAATTTTGACTTGTAAAAAAAAAGACTTGTAGTATAAGATCCCATGCATGGTTTTTTGAGAAAAAATTTGCGGTGCTACATAACCTCAAATATGTCAAAACACAGTGTTTTTGCATGTTTAGGTTAGAATATCTCAAAAACCTGATGTAATAGAGCAATTCTGATTTGTTTTCAGCGGGAAAAAATTACTTCGGAAACAGCTATTCATTGTCCAGGGGCAAAATCTTGCAGGGTAGTTTAATCAAAGGTAGTACCTTAATATTAATAAAATCAAAGTAAACAATTGAAGTGTGTCGTGTTATAAACATGCAGAATCCAATTTTGTAATATACAGGGGGTTCTATATACAAATTTGAAGTTCGTTCTTTAGAATCTAATATACACGGTGGAAACTTTAACTGGAATATATTCGCTAGCGGGGTGGTGCATGATTTTTCAAAAAATTCCCGAGACACGTCAACTTTTAAATGTATTTACCTACATTTTGCAAGTAATATGAAAAATATAGCCCTTCAGGGGTGGCTGAAACCACCCTCGACATGATTTTTTCAAATGCAACCCTATGGCTTGTGACCCCTCATTGTAAAGCTGGTGGAAAGAGGAATCCAACGCACTGATCAAATTTTTAGTCTGTTTGTAGGGTTGCATACAATTAAAACGTAATTTTATAGTTTAATTTTTTTTTTAACGCAACAATTTCGTACTCAAAATGTTTGTTGTTTAGTTTTGGAATGTAAAAAATTACTTTTCATATGTCCCCACAAAAAATTCCAAGCAATTTTTTTGCCACAACTGATATTTGTTATTTTTTTGCTAGTGTTTTTACACGGCCGCAAAGAGTACTTAATTTAGTTTGTATGCTGTATTCAGAGTTTGAAACGAAGTGTTATTTCAAATTGGTGAAAATGTCTTATTTAACTGAATCACTAAAAATCGAAATTTTGATGATGATTGGATATGGTGATAGGGCGCGAACTCAATGCGAAGTTGTTCGCTTGTTTCGAGAAACGCATCCTGACTTGCCACCACTAAATCAAGGTACCATTAGTAAAATTGAGGCACAATATCGAGAGATGGGTCATGTCAGGAAAGTACCGAGTAAGAGGCAGGCTGTTGTTGATGACGACACGAAGTTGAATTTGTTGTTTGCTCTAGAAGAAAATCCAATCACTCCAGCCCGTCAATACTTAAATATGAGAAAAAACGCCCATATAAAATGCAAGCTGTTCAAGAGCTACTTGAAGATGATCCAGATCGACGGTTGGAATTTTGCGATTTATTGATGACTTGTATTGATCCAAACCAGTTATCTTAGTTGTTACCCAGAGTGGATAGTTTTCTCTGACGAGGCTACTTTTACATTAAATGGGCACGTAAATCGCCAAAATTGTCTTTACTGGGCTGAAGAGAACCCCCATTGGATGAGGGAACTTCATACTCAGCGCCCACAGAAAACTAATGTGTGGGCCGGAATAATACAAGATAGAATTGTAGGACCATTTTTCTTTGATGACACTCTTAATGGAGCAAGATACTTGCGTTTACTCCAGCACGAACTAATGCCAGTGCTATGTCATTTATTTCCAAACCCCTTAAACCCTAACTTGACCGACGAGAGGTTATGGTTTCAGCAAGATGGGGCCCCACCACACTATGCTGCCATTGTTCGTCAGTATCTGGACAGAATTTTTCCCGGTAGGTGGATTGGGAGGCGAGGTAATAATGAGTGGCCAGCAAGATCTCCAGATCTTACACCACTGGATTTCTTTTTGTGGGGACATCTTAAAAGTAGGGTTTACATTCAGAAACCCAACAACATAGCAGATCTGCAGGAAAGGATAAGAGAGGAAATCGGAAAAATAACACCGCAAATGTTGCATAATGTAAGGGACGAAACCTACCACAGACGGGGATGCTGCCAACAAGTGAATGGTGCACGTTTTGAACAATTGTTACGTTGAAAATAAATTTAATTTTTAAATTGTTTTAATTGTATGCAACCCTACAAACATACTAAAAATTAAAATTTGATCAGTGCGTTGGATTCCTCTTTCCACCAGCTTTACAATGAGGGGTCACAAGCCATAGGGTTGCATTTGAAAAAATCATGTCGAGGGTGGTTTCAGCCACCCCTGAAGGGCTATATTTTTCATATTACTTGCAAAATGTAGATAAATACATTTAAAAGTTGACGTGTCTCGGGAATTTTTTTGAAAAATCATTCACCACCCCGCTAGCGAATATATTCCAGTTAAAGTCTCCACCGTGTATACAAATTGACCCCTCTTACGTCTCTTATACCACCGCGTTTCAAATTTCAAAATTTTCTTTCCATTAATAAAAAAATGGCAAGCTGCTCTTTGATCTTCTTGACACTTATACTCATAAATTTGCATTTCACAATTTTACAGTATTATTTTCCTCATGCGACCTACTTTACTTCAGCTGAATATAATTTCTCGCGTCCACATTACGTCTCGTTAAACGTGACCTTCCATAATTTCATTAATTAATGTGTGTCCCCCATTCCTCGTAGTTCAAGACGAAAATAAGTCGGAGTTCCAACTCCCGAGTCAAAGATTAATTGATTTAATGTTCTCGTTACTGTTAATTGGGCAAAATATAAACTGGCGTTGTCTGCATTGTTGCAATAAAAATTGCGCCTTATTACACGGACCTTCGCTCTAAATGTAGATGCCGTTAAACCTCTCTCTGAGAAGTAGGTGCACGGTCCGCCGTAATTTTTTATGTTTTATGTGACATTACGAGGTAGTAAATAAAGGATACGCGGGAATATGAAAAAATACGTTTTATTGCAGCTCCTCTTTTCCCCACAAATCAAACGCGAAGTATAAAATAACGCATAAAAAGGAAATTCCGAAACGGCCGATAAAAAATTCAGGAGGGTTTCAGGGGGGCGAACGCTCCGAACCAGGTAGTAAGGAAAAAAAAGTAAATTAGGTGATTCGGAGCGGAAAGGAATCTCGATGGAAGGGTTCAGCGTCAGAAGTGGGATGCATTAAGAGCGATACATTTCGAAATCGATTTCGTAATGTTGAAAATTCTTTCGCTGTTAGATTATTTTTTTTCACACTGATTCTCAATTGTGTAGCTAATACATTTTTACTGACGGTCGGCAATTATTATTGTTTGACTATAATATTAAACGAAACAGTTCACTGTTTTATAATTTGGAATAAGCAATGCTGTTTGAAATGATTTTACATAAAGAAAAAATAAAATCAAACTTCTATAAACATATGACATAGTAGTTATCAGTTGCATCCATAAAATATGTAGACAATGGATATTTTTGTGGATATTGAACAAATGTACAAGCACTAATTTCTGCCGACGTTTCGTCCATATACTCAGACTTCTTCATGGCTTAATTAGTGTTTTATATAACGGTCTATGTCAGTTAAATGATTGATCCTTTTCATTACCTGCAGGTACATGTGTTTAAATATCCTAATTATTTTTGCTGCACAAATAAATGAATGCCTAGACTCAATTCACTTACTTCGTAACGCAATGTGGAGTTATTACGCAAATAAAAGAATCAAATATCAAAAAATAGTTAGGATATTTAAATACATGTACGTGCAGGTAAATACAAGGATAAATCATTTAACTGACATATACCGTCATATAAAACACTAATTAAGCGCTGAAGAAGTTCGAGTACATTAGACGAAACGTAGGCAAAAATTATTTAGTGCTTGCATATTTGTCCAATATCCCCAAAAAATTGCGCTATGAACTTTTTATGGCATTATTGTTCTAAGAGCGGAAGTACCACTCAACACTTGTTTCGAATTTTGTTGAATGCAATTAAAATAGGACGATATTTTTTCTTTTGGGAACAGAAACAGCAGCAAAACTATTTATTATTTTAACTGCGATAGAATCTCGATTATCCGAAATAATGTGGACCAGATGACCTTCGGATATCTAAATGAAATTTACGTTAAAACGGAATTTCTGAACAAAATGAAAAGTACATACCTAAGGTGTGCCTCAGATTTTGCGAGGATCTCTAGGAAGCGTTAATTCGGGTTAAAATAACAATACATATTCATATAACATTTTTCGAGAGGACGTACTTCTACTGAGATATTTTCCTTTATATCCATCCAGTTATATCCATCACTTGTTTTGAATTTCGTCGACTGCAATTATAATATGGTTTTCGCGAGCAATGTTTTGTACAAATGTTTTGTCTTAAGCCGGCGCTACACATGGAGGTCAATGTTGGCGCCAATGTTAGCAGCAACGTTGTGTGATAGTCAGGCTTTGTTTGCAGTAGCATCCACACATTAGAGCTAAGCTGACTCCGTTCTCGTCAGAGCCAACGTCTAACATGAAATGTAACATGCATATAATTATGTTATTGTATAAACTAGGTTGTAAGCATTGCCATGCATCAGTAATTGCATTCCTGTTTTTATGATCTCTAACCCTTAGGTTCCATAAAACCGGATCTCCTTGATACGGCTCCTAAAACTTTGCATTATTCCATACTAACCGAGACGACAATATTTTAAGTACTTCGAATGTCTTCACCTTGCGAACGATCATATACACTGATTACTATTCCTAGCCTAGCCGCGCCAACGTGTAGACGGCAACACGAACATTGGAGGCCTATGATGTCTAAAAAAATAATACACGTAGCGGAAAATTACCAACCAACGTTGGTAATTCAGCCAACGCGCCAATTATAGAAACATTGGGGTCAACATTGGCTCCAACGTTATTTTGTCGACTCAGATTGGACAAATACTGTTGGCGCCAACGTTAGCCGTTATGTGTAGAGCCTGCCTTATGCATGGTGCACCATCGTGGAACTTTTCTCTGGTACAACTGTAAAACTACTGCAGTATAAGAAACAAATGATGGAATGGTCATCACAAATCACGCGTTACAAATCATCGAAGGTATTTCAAACTGCTATATTATTAATTAAACCCATTTCATAATTTGTTTGTTATACTATAAGAGTATTTATGAATGTCACAGTAGTACGCCGGCTTGTTCTTCTGGGATTTTTGTATTTATCGCTCTTAAAATGGAGTTTGTGCTCTACGAGGTGTATAAATTAAGTAATGAGACTGGCAACGTAGCGCCCAACCTAGCAACACTGCGGAGACGGGACCGAGAAGGGCGGTAAGTTAACTTGTAATGCACCTTCAATACAATACAGTTCAAGGCAGTTTGAACTTGTTAGAGTCATTTGTTTGTTCTTTGTTTGTTTTCGTAAACCGTTTTCTTAGTGCGTTAAAATTAGTGACATTAATTTTGTGTACTGGTGTGCTTTGAGGTTTTGCTTCAGATTTGAACACAGTGCAACGGATACTTTTGCCAAACTTCAACACGCCTACGGAGACAGTGTTTTTTAAGAGCCCACCAAGTTTTTAGGTGAAGTTATTTCATCCGGGTTTTGCCAGCTTCTTCAGAAGGTGTCAGAAAGTATGATTTCAGAAGGTTTCTAAAGACAGTCTTTAGAAACCTTCTGAAGAAGCTGACAGCATGATCAGCGAAGCGTCAAGTCAATTTAGACGACCGCGGCAAAACCCGGAAGAAATAACTTCACCATTGGACAACAGCCGTGGAAGCCTGCATTCTAAGTTTTTAGGTTTCTTTTAAGGCATTCTCAAAAGGAAGAGGGTCGACTGAAGATGAACCACGCAGCGGAAGACCTTCATCTTCAAGAACCGATGAAAATGTTGTTGCGTTCATCGGTTGACGCCAAGAATGATATTCAGTTGTTCAGATCATCGGTTGACGACAAGAATGATCGGGGAAGAGTTAAATTTGAATCACACCACTGTTCATCAGATTTTGACCAACGAATTGGGAATGAGAAAAATCTGCGTATAAACGGTTCAAAAAGCCTTTTACAGGAATAAAAGGATATCAGGTGAGAAAGTGTCTTGACTTTCTGGAATCGATTGAAAATGATCCGCCATTTAATGGAACGTGTCATTACTGGTGATGAGACTTGAGTGTTTGAGTACTACCCGAAAACCAAGCGTTATAGCATGCAATGGCACACTTCAAGCGCTCCACGACCCAAAAAAGCCATAATGTGCAAGTCGAAGATCAAATGCATGCTGATTTGTTATTTTGATAGTCCACAAAGAGTTTGTGCCTCCAGGCCAAGCAGTAAATCAAGACTTACAGAGAGGTTCTTGAAAAATTTTGAATAAGGGTCATGCGTGTGAGACCAAACATCAAGAACAACTGAATGTTGTATCACGACTATGCGCCTTGTCATACAACTATTTCAGTAAACGAGTTTTTAGCCAGTAAAAACATTCATGTGGTTTCTCAGCCTCCGTATTCGCCCGACTTGATTCCTTGTGACTTTTTTCTCTTCCCGAGATGGAAAAATCACCTCAAGGGAAGTCATTTTAGGACCACAGAAAACGTTCAAACGGCAGTAACCGACCAGCTGAAGGCTATCCAGTATATGAGTTCCAGCACTGCTCTGTGGATTCCCAAGAAAGTTATTTTGAAGGAGAATACTGAATTGTAATTCTATTCGGATAAAAAGCAAATAGAAAAACTAGTCTCATAACTTAATTAACACACCTCTTATAGGTGCGTCCTTAAAAAATATTGAAATAGTTTTATTAGATATTTAAAATTTATTCGGTGCCACAAGTAAAATGTTCAAGACACAAGAGATAAACGCCCCCTGTATCTCGGCTAACAAATCACCGTGAAATGGTTTATATAAATATTTAGAATTGCTCGAGAGCGCGGAAACGTTCTAGGCCCAAAGGGAGATAAAATAAATGCGTTCGCACAACATTAGCGCCGACACCATAATGAATGTTTCGTTAAATGTTTTCTTAATTGGTCGCCATTATACCGGGTTGATCTAGTTTAATGCGAGGCAGATTAATGCCGAACCATTATTTCGGAAACTGCCGCTGAAAATTATTTATCGCTATTGCTTTATAATTAGGTGCCGTGCCTTCTTGGCTTCTGCCCGTTTCCTTGGTTGAAAAATACATCAGCTAACTACTATATTTAAAGTGTTGACCCTCGAGAATCTAACAAGCATTTCAAACGTTTCTCAAGACATTAAAATAACTTGTATTTACTAAATGCCTCTTACATGTATATACTAAATATTATTTAGTAAATACAGGTAAGAGGCAGGTATTACTAAATATTGTTTACTAAAAAACAACTAGTACATGATACTCATTGCATAACTACTAGTATTACCTATCCTGGAGTGGGTACTGGAACCTTCGGCGTTAGAAACAAAAAAACTGGACGTTTTCCACGAAACACCGAATTACAAGTATACTTTTCTCGACGAGCGTTTCGCCGACTAAGTTGGCATATTCAGGAGAAGATTAATCTTTTATCATTGCAAATGATATCTGAATAAATGATTATTTTTTATCAGAGCAAATAGTGGACTGGTGGGTATCAGACCATTGTCCTTATTCATACTACTGTTACATTTAATGATTTATAAACTTTCAAAAGCATCACATCTACTGTCTTTTATTAATTTTTGGACTTATATGGTTGTTGTCAAAAGCATGTTGGGTCACACAAGACTTCTCCGTTCTGCATTATTTTAAATGAGCCATGTGTTCTTTAAATGTAGTCAAAATAAATCTTTTTTTTTGTTGGGCAAACAAAAAAGATCTATTTTAACTAAATTGTCGACGCGAAACGCGCGTCGAGAAAAGTATAGTAGTTCGGTGTTTAAAACTTTAATAAATACATTGAATGGTTTATAAAGTATTTCAGTTTATATCTGAAATTACGAACTAAAAGGTGCCAAGTCGCGATAAAAAACACTCGTTTAGCCGATTTGCAGAACGCAAGCATCAGTGGGCTGTCCGATGAGTACGCGCATATATTAAGATAAGTGTATTATCCCTCTTAAACAAAAATTAAGTCTGAACGGTAGTCGATCCGCATTAAACCTGTTCTACATGCTCATTAACTGGCGAGGCGTAAAAACTTGAGCCACCTAAATGCGATTAATTAAGATTTAAGTGTAAAGCGACCATACACCGATAAATTTTCAAATTAATTAGGATCTCAGCAATAAATTCAGATTTTACTTGCCGTGTATATTTCCTAATATTAATTAATTAGTGTTATCGAATCTTTGTGTATATTCCACAAGCCTAATAAATCGACTTAAAAATTCGCTAAGCCCCATTCCGCATTCTTATTTCCTCCTCAGTCAGCAGTACTGCATAAGCTGTAAATACGGAGATTTATTACTGTTACGGATGGAGTTTCATTGGAACGATTACCATACCTTTTTAGAGTAATTTTTTAAAAGAACCATTGCTCATACCCTACTAATAATGTATACAGTAATATGAAGCGTATTATTACACGACGGTATTTAGGTGTGGTAATGTCAATGGTTACGAAAAATGAAACTTAAAAGGACTTACCAATTAAAACTCATAAATTGTTTGATACAAAGAGTAACATTACTTTTTAACTAGCGTATGACATTTTGCAGGGCATATTTTTGAAACTTTTTTCGTCTTTTGTTAAACAGTTGCAGTTTTGTTACAACTGATTTTGTGTTGCTTAATTAATTTTACCTTTAATCTGACGACATATTGGAGTCTTCCTTGTCTCAAAATAGGTATTATGGGAGCAGGAATTTGGAACAGGTATACCTTGGAAAAACGAGTCTTCCTTCAAGGGCAGACCTGTTCCAAATATCCGTTTGGCAGATATAAAAATTTGGCAAGTAAGACTCGAATATTTTGTCGGTTTAAAGGTAAAATTGATGAAGTAAATTATAATCAATTGTAAGGAAACCGCAATAATTGTCTAACAAGAGACGAAGAAAGCAATAGTGTACTGCTATCACCGACTTGTGATCTATGGCAACAACACGGATCCTGTATGCTCCACTTTTATAACTGGCCATTAAAAATCTAACTGTCATTATAACTTTATAACTTGTGAATCAAATTTCTTCGCATTTTAGGTCGAAATTTTATGAGCTTCGTGGGTAAGTTCTTTTAAGTGCGATATTTCGGGACCACTAACATTACCACACCTAAATACAACTCCATTTTGTAATAGTTAGCCCCTTACTACGTTTTAATTTTCTGTGAACTATCGTTTTGTAATAATAATGACCCGAGTCCGCCTCTGTTGATATTCGCCGAAATCTGACGTAATCACCATGTTCATGTTAGTAGCATCTGCGCAAGTCAAATTTAAACTGCGACAGCGCTCGGGGACTCGCCTATTGGGAAATTTTTCGTTAAAAATGGCGTTAATATCCCTTACAGACCGACCACTAAAATACCATTTAATTATTTGAATTTTTTGTTCAATGTGATAAATATCCATTTTTATTTTTATGAATGTATGTAGTACTTCTACAATACGCTCGTAATAACGCCCTTTTCTGTTCAGGCACTAGACCAGAATAAAATATAAAATGGTATTTCAAATTGTAACTCAAACAACCCTACTAACAGACCGGACGCCTTTCATACGCCTGCGCTAGCGACTAGATCGCGATTGGTTCTCACCTCATGTTTACATCTGTTCAATAAAGAAGTTAAATTATCAATTGCCCTTCATTCGGCTATGTACGCATTAGGGTGCCGCTTACTGTATACATACGGATAGCCATACGTACCTTGATAGACATAAGGTTATATGCTCCAAGTGAATATGCAGGTGTATAGGCAAGTTTACGCTCACTCTTATGTCCCACCAATATCGCCACTACTCCCCCTTTTTGTCCCTCAATGGATGGATGATTCTCATGAATTGTTTCACCTAGATGTGTTCTATAATGCACAGAATTCATAACTGATATGGTTGAATCGATGTCTTGGGAAAGAATATAGTGGCCTTACAAGGAAACTGGGGTACTTCCTGAGGGATAGTACATGAAAAGTATTTTTTTATCTCGTATGTTAATGTATATTAAACACTTTTTGCATGATGTATGTACATACCTATTAGTTCTCTACAAAAGACTATTATTGGACGGATTACACTTGAAGTCCAAACGAACCAATTCAGTACATGTACTTGATGTTAATTAATTGAAATTTGATTGTCAGTCTGTAAGCTCGATTGCATCAAAACTAGCGTCTAGTTGCATTAAACAGGCTTCGCTCTAGAGCTATCCTTCAGATAACGCCAATATTGTAGTCATTAATGAACGGCAAAAAACTGGGATGTTCAGCAAGCGTGTTTGATTAGTTTATTGGAAATTTTAACTATTAATTTTAATTATCAAGGCTTGTTGGTAGAACGGCCGTACAAGAATAAAACGAATGCAAAAGCTGGTAACTATCTATATTTATATTCAGTGTATCTCCGGTTGGTGTGGAGATTAATAATTTATAGAGCAGAAATTCACAGGGCAATTAAAGTTCCGGGCTTTATTAATGCATGTAGATAGCAAAAATCTATCAGAATATTAATGAAAGTACCTATTAGAATAGGGACTAGTAGTCAATACAGAAAAATAATGATTTCCTCGGAAATTTTACCTTTTACGAGAATTGTAGGCCAAACTTTCTGTGGATTTGCAGTACTAATAAATAAGCATGACTAAATTTTTACAAAGTTAATATCCCACCTACATAATTATTAAAATGAAAATAATGCACTTTTTTCTGTCATCTTTATTCAGGTTACTATTTTAAGCGAATACGCATTATTTTGATTAACATATTCCATTATCATCCTTTAAATAGGTGAAAGAAAATTTCAAACCTTTTTTATTTAATTTAATCTATCTAAATGTATCATCAATGGTATTTCTGAAGATGCAAAGACATGGGGACAGACCAAGTAATTGGGCATCTAAGTCACTTCCACAGGGTAATCTTACTAAGTCAGGAAATTTTTTTCTTATAAATCAAGGAACTTCTTTACTGTTGAATTTGAAAACAGAATTTTATTTCTATAAAGAATCCTTCCATGTTTGTCGATTTTGTTAATCATATTAGGTAGTTACGTCAATTGGTATTGTTAATATCCATTTCTACAGGGCTTTAAAGACAATCTAAATATGTTGAAAACATGGTACCAGTTTCCTTATCCAGAAAATTAGTACTAAAGTAATTGAATTTCTTACAAACTGAACTTAACCCTTGAACGCCCAAGTGCACTATCAAGAGACATGAACTTAGAGGCTCATATTCTTGATAGAAAAAATAAATAAAAAATAACTCAAACCATGTATTCCCATGTTTTCGAGGAAAAAATTGATGTAACCTTCAATTTTAAAAAAAAAACTATTAAAAATGCGATTTTTTTCAAGATTATTTTTTTTAATCGCAATTTCAGCTATGTTATCGTCCTTTATACCACTCAAAAACAAATAGAAACGTGCACTCGAGACGTGTACTTGAAGGAAACGCAATGAGAACAATTTAATTTTCTCATGTTTGAGTTTACAATAACTAGATATGGCAAAATTCAAAGGGTGATATTTATCGTTTTTTACCAATTACGGGATCATTGACGCAAAAGAATTTTGAAAATTGCCTTCAAAATTTTGGGGTCGCCATGTCATATCTATCATGCTCAATTTTGAAAATTCTGACATCGGGGATCGAGATTAGCCACCCCAAAAACCCCGAATGTTCTAATCATTTTGCTCAAAATTCTTCTTTTTCGGGGTCGCTAATTACGATCCCGCAACTGCCAAAAAACCAGAAATATCACCATTTGAATTTTGCCCAATATCTAGTTATTGATATCTATCGTCAAGAAATATGAAAACTAAATCTGTTCTCATTGCATTTCCTTCAAGTATACGTCTCGAGTGCACGTTTCTATTTATTTTTGAGTGGTATAAAGGACGAAACATAGCTGAAATTTTTATTAAAAAAATCTTGAAAGACATCGCGTTTTTAATAGTTTTTTATTGATTCCATTGAAGGTACTCAATTTTTTCCTCGAAAACATGGGAATACATGGTTTTAGTTGTTTTTTTATTTATTTTTTCTATCAGTAATATGAGCCTATAAGTTCATATCTCTTGACAGTGCACTTGGGCGTTAAAGGGTTAATTGAACTGAACTGATTTCTTAATAACCTGCCTACAAAAGTTCAACATTTACATCATGAACCACCAAGCACTTCTCATTATGTTGTCCGAGATGTGTACGTCAAAAGCATCAATCTGTTGTATAATCTGTATGAATAAATGGATAAAGGTTTTTTTCATTAATTCGATTATGACTTGCAACAAAATAATATTCTGTTGACATTCGTCTCCATTGATTTGTAGTAAGAAGGAAGATAATGTCAGCATTCTCGTACAATTTATTTCACTGATCATGGGATTCATTTACAAAATGAACAACCAGAAAACCTGCACACTCTCTAACACGATGTTGACTTAACTACGACGAAATTGATTAAAGGGTATATTTACCCATTCCAGCAAATAATCGAGCAGTTCGTTCGGAATATATCGAGGAAATTAAATTTTAATATTTGCAAAGTAGTGTTTACAGTAACGTAATAATAGAATAAAACGCATTTTCTGGATTTGCATGTGTATGCGTGTGAGAATTTGAATTATATTCCGACTAGGATAAAGCAGTCGCCCAGCGGAGGCGAATTTGAGAAAACGAAGCAGAGAATGGTCGAAAAAATGCAGGTGCGTTTGCTTATTTACATTAACTGTAATTGCGTAATACCACGAGACTTCTTTATCGTAATTCGCGTGTAAACCAGCAAAGTAGATGTAAACCAATTCCAGAATTTAATTTGTGCCAAGCTAAATAATATATTAGTCTCGTTAGAGACTTTGGGATTTAATTATTGGATTTTTACACCGTACGCTCTCTCTCTCGTTTGCATATTAGACGGTATATCAAGTATATCAACTTCAAAGGAACTTCAATTATCGTTCATAGCAAAATCCATTGTTCATGTAAAAAGGATGTAAACGTGTTCTCGCAGTTTCTCCTTTAGTAATTCCTCTTATAAAGCTTAAATTCTGTTAACCCAATTCAGATCACTCGCAAGGTATAATAAACCTATCTATATACATATCTTCATTATACATTTTCATTTAAATAGAAAAACATTAATTATCAACCGCACACTTATTAACAGTATCATTTTATTGCATCCTATATACAGCCAAAACTATTAGCCACCCTCATATTTTTGTGGGTATCACCCGAACTATCCTGTAAATAAGTTTGCACGTTTTTAAAAACACCATTGCGGCTTGTTAAGGATTGTGTAAATAACAGGTGCGGCTTTGAAGGGCCAGTGAAGTAATTACTCCTTTTGAATATGATGGTAAGATTTGGTAATAGTTCAGATTACCTAAACATACCTGTTTAGGTAATCTCAACTTTATTAATTAACTCGATTACTGTAAAGAGTGCTTCAAAGAATGGAACATCAGCATTTAGGAATTCATGTTTTTCACGAACAAGGGAGCTCCCAGGTAGAAACTGTAAGATCTGATGAAGTTTTCACGGCGTGCTGTGCAGTACGTCATAAAACTCTTTGCAGAAACTTGTTCATACGCTTTAGAAAGTATATCTAATCATATATAATGTGATTGATCGAAATAATTCGTTAAAAGTATTGGGGCTTGTTGAAATGACTGATTTTTGGGACCTTAGCAAGAGGCGGTGGCTTTAGCTAACAGGCCATCTAAATTAGCAATCCTAGTTTTTTAAAAATTTGCTTATAACTTATTACGAATCATTGATCTTTCACTAGCATTTCACTATCATTGTCAAGAAAATTATACTACTAATGATGCTATTGTTACTATTAATGGTGATAATTATTATGTTTTTCATATTTTCTTTATTTTCAATCGTTATTATTAAAAAAAAAATTGATAGCCTCATTTTATCATTGTGCAAAAAGTGAGTGAATCACATCTCGAAGGTGGGCATGGCCTAATATTATGTCACTGAAGCTATTATCCAATAATATTATTGTTATTCATAACCGCACTACTCATTTTGTATATTCTGTGACTGGGTATAATAAAATTTACCTACTGATATTTACGAAGTACCAGTAGGTACCTATAACGAAAAACTTGTATAACTTTTAAATTAAATTTTAACATTTTAAATAATAATGTAATGAATTTAAAATTTTCACAGTGATAGTGTCACTGTCGTTTCGTTCCTCATCATATAAAGTGTATAATAAATTAATATCCATATTTGAATATTCTTCATTTTTCATGTTGACGAACATACATGTAGAAAGCAACATAGAATACAACTCGATTGACTTGAAGATGAGATATATTATACTTCTCCACAAATTCCCCACAGATGTGGAAACTGTAAACAAATTATTGATTAAAGAAACAGTAACCGTAATATTAGCATAATCATTGAACCGAAATTTGACAATTGAAACGTCAAATAATTTATTACAAGTCATAGGTGAGTTTGGATGGTTTGAAGTTGGGCTAAATGGTTGTTCTATTTTAAACACCCTATACAATTGAGAAATAATAAAAGCATTGCCACATAGCTTTAGGATTCCAATAACCACATTGCTAATACCGATACTCGATTTTTTTAAAATGACCACTGCAGATAGTTTCAAATGTTATAGCGCTAATGAACAAAATTTCAAAAAACTCAAAATAACTCAAAAACGGTAAAATATAGGAATAGGGTAAACTCATGAAAATCTACCTAAAATAATGTGTAGAATCGAAATATGCAATAAAAAAGGGTACCTACCAGTGCATTTAAAATAAAGAAGTTGATACCGACTTCCGTAGTAACCGGAAGTGCAGCCATCTTGAAAATATTTTCATCCAAGTCCACCATATTAGCTGAAGTCCAAATTTTCAAAAATCGGTCGTTTCTACAAGCCCTAATACTTTTAACGAATGGTTGCGTTCAATCACTGTATATATTATTATTTCACTATTAACAAATTATTACACGGTTAATACTTTTTAATTCTATCAGAACCGATGTTTACAATCCCAAAGCAAACCTTGGGGAAGGACAACTTAATACATTCTAGTTTTTAATGACTCCTAAGCTTTTATGCGTTTGCAGACTATATCAAAAGTAAATAAAAATATCTTGATATGCCGCCACCTCAAAGAGACATGAATAATGTTTAAATGCATGAAATTATTGAATCTTTACGTTCAACTTTCACATTAATTTGTATACGGTTGGAACACGAACGAATGCCTCTAGTTATCAGTAGAGTCTGGAAATGTGTGCTGCAACGCAGGGCTCGGCACCATAAAACTCAATGATAATCAAAGTATAAACCGTATTTTTTAAGCGCCTTGTAAATTACATACGCGTGTATTTCTTGTCCGTGCTACGTACGACATTGACCCTTCCCGATAATGCTCCAGAACCCGTGTATGTGCAGCAGTACGCCATCCCAGCGCGGGAGAGCAGGATAGTCTAAGGCAGTTTAACGCGCGTGACAGCAAACTTTCCGAACCCTAGTAATCAGTGATGTGTTTATAATTTCTTGGCGGAAGTTGATACGTAAACAAAATATATTATTAAAATGATATGTCTTAACAAAGAAATATGACACCATATCTTAACAAAGAAAGTTGACAAGCGTTGTAAGTTTTCGTGTAACAGTAAAATGAGAATTACTCAATCCGAAAAGCATGAACAATTATGAAATATAACATTAGTGACTGTCAATGGAAATCACAGTGTGACTCAAACCAAAGCTAAACTAACTAAATCGACGAAAAATTCTTCGACTGATTGGTACATTGGTTAAATTGTGTTGACAATTCTATACGAATAATTTATTTGAATATGTCAAAATATACAATACGTGATAATAATACACGCCATTCAAATGTCGACATTTATTTATCAAGCAATAGATACCGTTTCGGGCAGTACAATCGATACATTTATTACACTGCAGTTCAATTTTCGTTTTATTATAAATTGAAATATATTGTAACGAACAATGGAACACAATACCAATAAAAAATGCATTAAAGACATCAAAACATTGTTAAAGTAATAATGATTAATTACTGTTAGACTGGTAAACCTGTGCGGGTTGCATAATAGTATAAAACATTGTTGAAATGAGTAAAACAATAGAGGGTAGAATAATGTACAATATTTACATATTAGTTGTATAGATAATTAAAATAGCAAATGAATACCATTCAAATCAGTTATAATTAAATATATTTGATTTAAATTGCTAGCTAGCTAAAGAAGCGATCAATCAGAATGGCACCTATGAAATTGTTTATAATTTGTATGTCATTTTTGAGGAAATTTGAAGTTCCAATTACACTACCCTGCAAGATTTTGCACCTGGACAATGAATAGTTGTTTCTGAGGTAACTTTTCCTACTGAAAACAAATCTATCGGGCTCAAAATTGCTCTATCATATCAGGTTTTTGAGATATTCTAACCTAACAGTGCAAAAAAATGTCAATGTTTTTTGACATATTTGAGGTTATGTAGCACCGCGTTTTTTTTTCTCATATAACTATGTGTGGGATCATAAAGTACACGCCTTCCTCTTTCAATATGCCGTTGAGTTTGCTCAAATATCTTTTGTTTTTCGCCGAGATATTTCATTTTGAAATTTTCATGTTTGTGATTTTCACTATACCTGAAAACTCATTAGGGACACGTGTATATCAAAAATAAGATCCCACACATGAATTTAAATAAAAATTGCGGTGCTACATACATTCCTCCAATATGTGAAAAAAACAATGTTTTTTGCACTTTTAGTTTAGACTGTTTTCAGCGGAAAAATTACTTTGGAAACAAGTATTCATTCCAGGGGCACAAAATTTTCACAATTTTGCAGGGTAGTGTTATATGTATGTCTATCAAAACAGTAGATATACATGTATATTATGTTATTTGTGTTAAACTCAAGAGTCCAGGTGACATACTAGTATAAAGCGGAAACTTGAATGTATTTCACTTAGGTCTTTTCTAAAAAATTAACTCAAATTTTCCTACTGAACTTCAGTTTAATATACTGGACCTGAATAATTCCCAGACTTCTAGTAAGTATATTTATTTTCGCATAAATGTAATATTAACTACGTAATATGTACCTACATATGTGGGACCTAAATGAAGATGGATCATTGAGCTTAGGTGACAAATCCTGTATTAACTGGATTTATAAAAAAAATAATAAGATTACAACGTGAATTTATGGGTTAATAACTAAACCGCTGTTACCAACTACGGGATAATTTTATATTGTATATTTCAACGTCATTCATACTTCTCACACATATTAGAATCATTTATTTAGAGGCACTACCAAAGGTCACGTATAGTTGGTAAAAGTACGATTTATTTGCCACCCTTCTATACTAACTAATTATTTATGAAAATGTAACAGAAACAGATAACTTTTTAGTAAAACGAGAATAATATACTTTATTGTATCCAGATAATAACAATGACACCAAGGTCGCCGAAAGAATGAAACGATTAAAATATGAACAAAGTAAGTTTTAATTCGTTTAATTCCTATGATTTAGTAATAAATCCGGGAAATATATCCGCTAGTTCACGAACGTAAGCCAAATGGTTACTGCACTTGAAATATGGAGAAAATTCTCACCCGAGGAATACTAATTGTTTTGTTTCTGCCCGAAGTTTTGTAATTCTCCCCGTTCTTTATAAGCTTTTCAAGTTCCGGTTTAGTCTGCAAGCGCACGCCTCTTACAATGTAAAACTGTTACTTTGTCGTTGCGGCAGCAACGGACCAATAACAAAATCCGTACACATGGCGGGACATATACGTATGTACATACAGATGTGTGCTTTGGTTAACGCAAGCAACCCTAAAAATATCACGAACGTGAATTTATGTGAGGCACATACGGCAACTAAACCCACTCGGACATTATACTGTTTAATAAAACCCCTCGGAATATTACTACGCTGGCTGGATTGCCCTCTTTCGCAGTTTCATCAGGTGACCAGTGGCACTCTACATGTGCGCTTATAAAAAAAGCCAATATAAAATCCTGACGAAAGTCCAAAAGTAAAAAAAAAAAACTGGTGTGATACGAGATCAGTTAATAATATTTTACGTACGAATATTTAAGATCAAGTTTTAGAAATGTTATCGTTTTATATTCATAATTATAATCAATGTCAAGTTGTGCTATATTCCTGATATTTTACATCCTCCTGTTTAACCGGAAGTTAATCACTTTCCAGCTCAACAATAAATTACTTTTTTAAAACCTTCCTATACTAACGACTAGTCCCTGAGACCGATTGAACCAACATAACTGGTCGATATTTTTCAAACCAATTAATTGCTAGGGGTCCGGATTAAAGTACCTTCCGGTCCAACAATTTGTTGTATTCATTGTGTAAAGATGTCAAAGCAATGAGAAATATTTATTGAGTTAGGAATAGGTCCGTCCGCGAAACGATATTAGAATTCGTTTAACGGGTACATCAATTTTCATAATTTCCAGAAAATTCTTAGTCTTTTTGGGACCGTTTGGATATGATTTAGTTAACAACCATATAAGGGACGAGTCTGCCCAATAATTGCGTTTATTTAAGAAAATATTCCAAAATCTGTTTAGTATCTATTAAAGAATTAAAGTTTATTTAAGATTAGTAAATTTGTCCAATATCGATGAATTTGTGGATTCATTAAAAAAAAAATATTTTTTTTTAAATTAAAGTTTGTGTAAATGATTTTGACTCCATTCGTGGGTATATCAACTTGTTTTAAATAATTTTTAAATTGACGTTTAAAACTAAGGCAGTTGCACCGGTAAAAAAATCAAACATTTTTTTAACGATTGTGAATCACGTTTAAAAAAAAATGAAAAAAAATACTTTTTTTTTTTACAAAAATCAACGTTTTTTAATTATGCAAATTTGGATTATTGATAAAAAAACTATTTAACTAAAAAACGTGAAAAACAAAAAGTAAAAAATCGATCCTTACATTGATTTTTAGCACAAACGACAATTTCAATTATTTCGAGCACTATGAATAAAAAAACGCAGCGCTTTGAAACTATCAGGGTTTCTTTGGGGTACATTAAAATTGAAAAGTTGCAGTCAATATCCTCAGTCTATCCAATCTATGTCTCAATATATTATTTGCAAAGTTAAGCCAAGTTATGCAAATATCACTAATTATGAAGTTTTTACCTCTTTTTCAATCAACAATTTCATTTCGAAAATTTTTTTATAAAAAAACAATCACCACTTCTAATAAAGGATACTTTACAGTTTTCAAAACCCTACTTGAATTTTCTGTAGGTTCATTATTTCCCGAGTAATTGATTATCAAGTCAACAATGATATTTTTATTTTGAACGGCGATAATTCAGCGAAAAATCATCGTACAGGGCGAAATAATAGGACAAATTAAACAGAATTAAACTTTATAAAAGGTATTTGATGAACATATCTAAAACAATATATTAAGGTCCGTGGATATTTTAAAAGACGAGCAAAAATTTTCAAAAAAATTTTTTTTCGACGGTTTTCTTATTATTATTCAAAAAGTTGATGCTAAAAAATTTTAAAACTAGAAACCTACGACCATTTTTCCCCAAGTTACAGATCTTTGAAAATCTCCTAAAAATTTAGGATTCTTTTTCCTTAATTTCTACGCCTAGTGTATATATTTAGAACATTTAACAACGATTTGCAAGGAATGTAGTAGTTTCGATGAAAACTAAAGAAAGTAAAATTCATGGGTGTACTCAACACCTCCTGTATTGGTTTACTACACTATTACTGTATGTGAACTTACATACATACATATTACTTAAATACATACATATGTTTGTAATACTTAAGAGAGAGACTTACAGATTTGACTCAAGCATCAGGTTTTTTCCGTAACAGGCATCATTACAAAATTCAGTAAAACATAATTTAAAACAAAATTTGCATTAAAAAAACTTCCCTGATACTTCGGAATACCTCAAAGCCAAGCAACGTATTCGCCAAATAAACAACTTAATGTTTAAAATTCCGGCACGCAAGTGTATAAGATTTAGTTACACGTAATCATTTTATTGTAGCGTTTCCAGGGACTTGTTCCATTTCATATAGTTAAAATATTATAGCTAATTTCTGTTTTATATAGGCGTTTCGTGACGGAAAACGCAGAAATAATAAATTAGTTCCCAAATAAACCCGCTTAGCGATGCTAATAGACCAGTTAAAGTTCAACAAATCGTGACGAATTTATAATTATTGTGCTTTATATCTGCAGGCAAATTATTAACTTGGGTTTTCTGGGTAGTCCAACTGTTATCGTTCTGTTTTATATCACCGATGCTGATGCCATTTTTCCTTTCGCGTTGACCAAAGGGTTAATAGAATGTAAGTATGTAAGTTTTTTTTTTTCAGTTGAACACCAAAAATATGGGTATCAGTCCAAATGTGTCACACAGTATCAGCTCAAGTAAGTATACACGAATTAATTCTCTAATTTCATATTTGTCAAAAATACAGGTACACAGACAGGTAGGAAACACATTGGCATCGTATAATTTGTAGATTAACACTGAAATATTCGATGTGGAAGGGAATAGGCCACGCCTTGAACCGCCTGTAACGGATGCACAGTTGTAACTGGCCAACGATTCAACATGGACAGATAAACAAAAGTTTTTAGGGGAGGAGCATTTTACGTAGACACGCTTTGTTGTTTAGATGTTGTGAATATGTAGAAATATCAAACCTGTATATAAAAGGGACGTAATATGAGGTAATATCTACGAAGTGAGAATTCTGAAATTAATGGTAAAATGTGAAAGACCATAGGCAAATAGTTTTGGTAAGAGTGGTCGCAGCAAGGATCCGTGAGGAACACATTATTTATGGACGGTATCGTTCTGGAATTACAATACTAAAAATTATTTAATTGCTGGGATGAAGGTGTTTTTATTTTCCAATAATTATTGCTATATAAATATGTATCTATGTACTTGCACTAAAACTAAATTTTTAAAAGTTAGTCTTAAGTGGACGTAGTCACATCTAATGAGGATACAGACGCATTCAATTGTTTTGAAGAAAAATATAGTCAGTTTAATATCAAAAAATATAATTTCTGTAAAAAGAAGTAAAAAAAGCACACACGCATACAAATATCAAGTAAGGTGTAGAAACCATTTATGGTTCTCTACGCAGTTTTGTATCTGCCGTTTTATATTTAATTACTCATAATTCAGAAGCATGTTGGATCCCAAAAATTGCAAAAATTTAAAATTTTTCAACACTTCTGAATACGAAAACGTAAAAATTAAACTCTCCAGCGGCACTGCCTATTGTGTGTAATGGAAAAAAATTCCATTCAAAATGCTCAGCTAACAAATTGCCGCCGCGTTAAAGTCAGCACATTGTTTTATTAAATAAAAGAATTCGATGTAATTTTTATGATGAACATGCCTCCGGTCCCAGGACGCACATTACGGCGGTTTAGGTACACGAAAAAGCTATCTTATTACGCACAATTCCTCTTTTTGAGCGTGTAACATGATTGTATCGGGACCGGGCACGTAACCCGATGCATTACAAAGAACTCGCCGGGTAGCCCCTCTTTGAATTTGGTACGTTTCCCTAACGAACAAAGGCCCATGTGGGCCATGTGACGTTTCTGTCTTGTCAGTTGCCATGATGCCGCTGACAGGAACGCTTAAATGAGTGCGTACGCTTCTATGTAAAGTACGTTTCACCAAAGTGGCAGTTTTAAATGGAAGTTTACTCTTCTGACAAGATTTGAGTTCAGTTTTAAATCATAAAACCGTTGGGACTTTTTTTTTTTAATATTTACATAGATTAGTGTATGGATATTCTAAAACAGATAAATCCAAATAAGAACCTGACAAACAAAGAAATAGGACAAACATGAGATGGAAAAGAAATAGTAAAATGGATTTTAGAGTTAGGGAGGTAAACCTTACTGAATATCGTAAGATAAAAAAACGTTCTCAATGTATGCCGTGGAATCGATCCTCATGTCCTGAATTATCATTTTTAGAACTGTCCAGTCCTGGAGATTTTAAGGTTTTAATTGATGACCAGTGGATTTATAACAATACGGAACGCCTTTCAGGATTATTACACATACTTATGGTTTTGACCAGGGTCGCCAAGTTTTGACTAAATCTGTGGATATGTTTAGAAAAAGAGTAAGATAAGTGTTAATAGAAAGAGAGGCAGTAAGAGATCTAGAGTTCGCACTGCACAAAATGTTGAAGAAGTGAATAATCTTTGATAACTCTCAATTCGGTGTGATTCCATTATGACATTTTAGAAAACTTTGTATGGAACTCTTTATACGATGAAGAGAAGGTTCCTTCCATCAGGACGCAGTTCCAATTCACACAACTCTTAATGATACATTTTTTTTTTGGGGAATTTGTGGAAGACTGAATCATTAGGCGTAATATGCCAAGCATGTGACTACCACGGTCCTGCGATTTCATGGCATCGCCGTGAAAAATCGATTTTCAAAAGCCCTTGCGAATTTTTACAAAAAATTTTTAGGAGACGTTTGGAAGAAGAAGGTTTGTAGGTCTATTGTTGTATACGTTTTTTTATTATCATGTATTTATTATGCAATGACAATGATAGTAATGTAATTTTCTTAATAATAAAAACCTCAGAACTTGACAGTTCTAACACTAGGAATTCAATACATGTGGGATCAATTCTACGGCATACTTTGTACGCCAGTCAATAGAGCTCGAAAAGGGGTGAGTTTATGACACGATTGATACCTGAAATCCGACTACGGGGTACTTTTAAGTTCAGTCCTTAGATGAAAACGTATATGAATTGGACTAGGAAATAGTTGCACTTTTTTTTAATAACAAATTAGTGAAAAAAAATTGAGTTTTTTCAGTTTTTTGCTTATAGGAGAATAGCTATTGAAGCAATTACATCGCATCCAATAGAAAAGTTGTAGAAATTCAAAAACCTTTAAAATGAAAAAAAAAATCAAGTCAATCGGTACATTTTTTCGCTGAGAAAACTCGGAAAAAACGCAAAAAATTACCTTTTCTTAATTAATTCTTAATTCGAGTATTTTTGCATTAGAAGAGTCAATCTTGTGGGAAAATGTAGGTAATATCACGAAGAATGAGTGTGCAAAAACTGGATTATGTCCGATGAATAGTTTTTGCACAATAGTGGAATAAAGTTTGTTACATCGTATTTTGAATATTCTATAACACGTCGAGCGATAGATTACATAACATTTTCTCGACGGATTCGGAAACTACAGAGTGTAAACTATAATTCGTCCATTTACTTTGTTTCATTTAAATGCCATTAAATTGGTGTTAAACGCCTCTGAACACCGCGCAAAATGTTCGGCGGCGCGCTGACAGCCGAGCGAGGTGGAGAAGGCGGGGGGAGCGAGGGGAAGCGGCGGCAGCGACCAACAAATTTCGCGCGGTGTTCAGAGGCATTTTACACCAATTCAATTTAATTTTTTCCGAGTTTTCTCAGCGAAAAATGTATTTTTCTGTGATTTTTTTTTTTCATTTTAAAGGTTTTTTGGGGGGGGGGGGGGGGGGGGGGGGGGGGGGGGGGGGGGGGGGGGGGGGGGGGGGGGGGGGGGGGGGGGGGGGGGGGTTTGGGGGGGAGGGGGGGGGGGGGGGGGAAAAAAAAAAAAAAAAGGAGAAAGGAAGGGGGGGGGAGGGGGGGGGGCGGAGGGGGGGGGGGGGGGGGGGGGGGGGGGGGGGGGGGGGGGGGGGGGGGGGGGGGGGGGGGGGGGGGGGGGGGGGGGGGGGGGGGGGGGGGGGGGGGGGGGGGGGGGGGGGGGGGGTTTGGGGGGGGGGGGGGGGGGGGGGGGACGCCCCCGCGCCGCCCGGGGGGGGGGGGGGGCCCCCCGCCCGCGCCCCGCGGGGGGGGGGAGAGTTAAGGGGGGGGGTTTTTTGGGAGGGTTTAGGAGGGGGGGGGGCCTTTTTTTTTTTTTTTAAAAGTTGTTTTTTGTTTTTGTTGGGTTTGGGAATTTTTTTTTTTTTTTGGGTTTTTTTCTTATTTTCTCTGGGGTTTTCCACTTTACTTGTATGTGTAATATAGATACGATTTTTGGAATTGGCTACTGTATTCAGAAAAGTCCCAAAATCTAATTTTTTTCGGCCCTCCTGACTGAGCACAACCCTCTAATAATAAATCCATAATCCATCCATAACCCATAAATCTTTCCAAACTGCGCATGCAAAATAAGTTGGCTGAGCACCAAACATTTAATTAAGGCATATCTAATCTACCTAAATTAATGTATAAATTACATTACAAAAATAAAATAAATAGAATGCCTTATCTGAATTTAAGTGTTACTTGTTCTGGCACTCCCACCGTCACGAAGTCCGCACCAGTTATTACCTGCAACAAAAAAGAGTATTTAGGAATGGTACTTTAATTATTTAAAGCAAAATCGATAGGGCCACCTACATCTTTTTTTTCGATTCAATGAATAATGCAAACGGACACCTATACTCGTAAGTAGATAGTTATATTTTGGATCGATTTTACTTTTTACGGAAATTCTAGAAATACGTTTCGAACAAATCTCAAGTTGTATATGTATATGTATGTAGGTTCTAAGCACGTAGCAAAAGTTTGGATTATAAAATTGTAATTTCTTTGATTTCGAAAACGTATTGGTACCTTTTAAATCAACTAAATCTAAAATTACAAATAAAAGGCGAAAGTATTTAAATATACAGGTAAATCCCGTAAGTGCTAAGTGCCCATAGGTTAATATTCATGAAAATATCTATTTTTTTATTAAATTTCAAACGTTTAATTCAATAATGCAACCACTTGCTCTGTAACGATCCGAATAACATTCAACTGTCATGACATAATTCCATGGCACACTTGACTCGTCTAGCGGTTTTCGAATTCGATATTTTGTTCACCTTTGAAATCGTATAGGCCGAAGCCTTTTGTATATTTTTTGTTCAAATTTTGCATACGGGGGTTTTGAGGAATTCTGGTTCATAATGATATGGAATCAGATTTATAAAAAAAAAAAAAAAAAAACGTTAAATGGCCATATTGAATTTCGGGGGTATATAGCAGTTTTCAGTTAGGGGGGTTTATGGCAACTAATTAATTCAATAATAATAATTTCATCGATTATCATCGACTATTTCGGGGGTATAAAAAAATACGTAGCAGGCCATGGAGCTGTATCATAAAATCTAAGTTTAAAGTTTAAAATTTAGGTTTAATCGAAGTTTAATCGATTGTCTTGACAAAAAAATAGATTTATGTAGATATATATGGATATGTATGTAAATAAAAGTAAACACGAGAAGATTGCAGACGTATATTCTAGTGTCCACGACGATAAGCCATTATCACAACTCATAATCCAGTAGGCAGGGAGCTAAAATTATCAAAAAGTGTTCTTGAAACATATTGGGTTAATTTTGACGGTTTTCTATGTATTTTTTTTGCATAGAACACAATGGAATCGTGACTATAATATCTTGAATGTACGCTTGAAGACGCCTATTAAAAAAAATGGGCGTCAAGATATTATAGTCACAATTCCGAGAATTTCGAAGCTGCAACGCTAAAACAATATACAGGAAGCGGTAGCCTAATGCGTACATAGCCAAATGAAGGGCAATTGTGTCTAATGCCTGACTAGAAAAGTGCGTTATTACGAGCGTATTGTAGAAGCACTACATACATTCATAAAAATAAAAATGGATATTTATCATATTGACGAAAAAGTTCAAATAAATAAATGACAGACGGTATGATCGCGGCCGCCGACAACCGCGGAGATCCGTGACGGGGCAAGGAGAGTGCATTAGTGGGTGGAGCTTAGAGTGAACCATTGGACCGTTCGTTCTGCCTTCGTTCGCTGCGTGCGTCCGCTGCTGTCATATCAACATAATATTCCTATTAGATATTTTAAAATTGTTTTACAGTAGTTGGGTTGAAAAAAGATAACAGTAAACTTTATTATACGATACGCAATTGATCGTACATCAATGTATTTTGTAAATATATGTTTTTTTATAAAGGCTTATTATGCAGAGTTAAGAGTTACAGTTCTGGCAACGTTGCTCTTTAGATTTCCGCTAACACCCCCCTCTTATACAACCAAAAGTTATTAACGGATCGAGCTGATTTTTTTTTTTGTAATTCATGCTAGGTACAAATAGCAGTCCCTCCAAGAAATTTCATGATCATAGTCGCCCTACTTTCGAAGTAAAAAAAAATAGTGAAAAAAAGCAGTTTTTCAACTTCAGTCATTTGCAAGTTAACAATAGCATTTGGAGACTTCGGGTTTGGAAATTCAATAGGCTACAACTTCTTAAATGCATATGCTATATAAAATATGCCAAGGAACGAAGATATAAGCGAAAATGTGAAAAAAACTTTTTTTTCACAAATTGTTAATTTAAAAAATTAGCGGACGGTTTCAGCTCTACGGACCCCGCGCATTGAGTTCTACGCAAAAAAAAAATATATAAGGGAAACCGTCAAAATTAGCCCTATATGTTTCAAGAACACTGCGGCTGCCACATTTCAAAACACAGTAACTGTTATTTTCAAAGTTTTGAGTAAATTAAAGAAAACTTTAAACATATGGCCCTCGAACTATTAAAGATCTTTAAATACAATTTTAACAGTTTAGGATACTATAATTGCGAGTTATTGTATACGTAAACAATAATTTAAAGATTCTTGTATTTTTTCAAAAAAAATGCAGTTGCTGTGTTTTGGCATAGATGTTTAATAAAACATGAGCAGAGTATATAGTAAAACGCATTGTATCTGCACATAATATTTTATATTATGTTATATTATTGATAATTACCACTTGCTGTGACCAATAATTACCACTTATTTTGTGACCAATAATTACCACTTAATTACCACTTGCTTTGACCACTTACTGTGTTACGAGTAACTGCCACATACTTTGTTACGGGTAAATTTTTGTAAAACATTCTCTTCCGGATGTTGCTTCCAATACACAGTAAGTACCACATACTAGGTTTTGCCTATATTTTACTATTGAAAAATAGCATTTGCTGGGTTTTGGCGTAGAAAACCAAAAATTGTATTGTAGATACTGTGTTTTGCCGAAATATATCTGCGTAACTATGAAAGATATTCGTTTTCTAGGTAGTGCAATAGACGCGGAATAAACACAATATCTGCTCGGAGTAAAAAATTAATTTTTGAGACAAATGTTGGATACTGTGTTTTGAAATGTGGCAGCCGACTGCCTACTAGACTGTCACACTCAACACAGTCCGCGACTTCTTGCTGAGGAGCGTTCCGCGGCCGATGACAAGACGTCGGCGGAATAGCAAGTGTCCGTCTGGCAGCATCCATCAGACGCTCGGACAGCTCGGACCTCCCGTGAGCTGCCGCCAGCGACCGCACGATGAAGATATCTCTCTCTCGCGACGGACGGACGGGGCCACTCCCAGCCGCGGCGTGAGATCATTGTAATTTGGTTCGAGGAATCGCTCATTATTGCGGCCTCTTCGTGATCATAACGTCGGACGCTGTTCTATCCTTGACGTTGGGTCATTTGCATTGCGCCGATTTTCCGTGAATGCTCTCGGCGGCCTGGCTGGACGTTGTAGAAACGAAAAACAATGAATTTTCAAGAACCTTTGACGCAATAAAATTATTGCGGCAACAAAGCAGCGGCAGCGTTTAATAATTTCATTTAATGATTTTGCTTCATCGGTTCCGACCATATTTGTGTCACCTCCAGACATTTATGTTTCTGTTTTTGTTATCTAGCTTTTCAACGGCATATGTATAATCACTGTACACAAGATTTTTTATACATTTAAACGACAAAGTGTTTCTGCGCATATGCTACGCCCCTAAAGCCCCACCCGCGTTGCTAACTAACTTACAAAATGGTTGCTGTTCAAATCCGCCGAAAAATGCGGATTTTTCTACTGCCTATCCATTCCTATCCACATCCATACATGTGATATTCTGGTCTACTAACCAGAAGAAAATTGTCTTGTACCTATTTGTTCACAGATATTTTAACTTATTGTTAATGTTTTTCTAATTTGTCTCCTTATTCACCACTTTTCTTTTCTTGTTTATTCATTGTTATTCATCATATCTTCTCTTCTGGCTAGCTAGACAGCTGAGACGGAAATTAAGTTTAAGACACTTAGATCGTTTATAAATATAAGCAATGTCAGATATACCGGGTGGGCAAATTTCGATGTTTTTTATAGGGTATCTCGGTAACTGTAAGGGCTATGGAAAAATGAACCCACCTTTTCCCGACCTCTTTTTCGGAGATAAATTCATTGGTGAAAACCAGAATTTGCTATATCTTTTCGTTTTCGAGTTGTAAACGAAAATTGATTTTTTTGAGTTTTCGATTGGTGTCGATAACTCGGTTGTTTGTATAATTAGAAGAAATCTGTTTGCACGTTCTACAGGCACTTTTTTAAGTAGAATAGGATTTCCTTAACAGATTTTTTTATATCTTGTGTAGTTTTCGAGTTATGGCATAAACTTCTATTTTTTTAAATGGAAACCATAGTTGGCTATGATTTAGCTAAAAAGAGGATTTTTTCTCTTTACAACGATATATAGTTTGTGGGGTCTATGATGAGTGTTTATGCGGAAACAGTTAAAAACATATGTTTTCTAATAAAGGACAGTATAGTAATTTCAATGATTTTGCACAGTCGGCGCCTGTCATTTTGAAAACAGAACAGTTGGATATTGGGATGTAAATACACAGTTACACATTACTGTTTGATTAATTGTTTATGTTTGGTTTTTGCTTGCATTATAGTTTTAAAGTTTCGATTAAAGAAATTGACAAGGCGCGATGGCGTATCAAAATTACGAAAAGTTTAATATGCTAGAGTGTTTTATTCAAAATGGATATAATTCTGAAGCTGCATCGGAAGCATATTTTAATCGCTACCCTGAAAGGAGACAACCTAATATGTCCATCTTTGGTAGACTAAAAGAAAACCTCGTTGAATACGGAGGATTTAATAAACCAAGACCAAAAAATTATCGTATTCAAGATGCTGAGGATGTTGCCATAAATGTTGTTGGTATGGTAGTCGTAAATCCTTCAATTTCAAGTAGGCAAATTGAAGCAGAGTCTGGTATATCGCGACGAAGAGCACTTTCAGTTTTAAAAAAACACAAATTTAGACCTTATACAATAAGGAAACAACAACAGCTCCTTCCAACTGATCCTGAACGCCGACTGGATTTCTGCAATTGGTACCTACAACAAATTGAGCAAGACCAATTATTTTTTAAAAATATCATTTGGACAGATGAAAGTTACGTAAGTAGTGCCGGAATTTTCAACCGACACAACAAACATTATTGGTCTGAAGATAATCCTCATCAGACTGTTGATGTTCAAAATCAAGGACGTTTCGGTTTTAGTGTATGGTGTGCCCTATATAATAACCGCATTTTAGCTTACCAACTTTATGATGACAATTTAAATGGTCAACGGTATTACAATATGATAAACTACAACATAGTAGAAGAATTTTTAGACAACTTGCCACTTAACGAAAGACGACATGTATTTTTTCAACAAGACGGGGCACCACCCCATAATACTAATTTAATCTCGGAATTATTAAATACTAATTTTGGGGAGAAATGGATAGGGAACAATGGGCCAGTAAAGTGGCCTCCTCGGTCGCCAGATCTCTCACCGTTAGATTTCTTTTTTTTTTTGGGGAACCATTAAAGACAATTTATACAAAAAGACAAATAATATACTGGTTCAACTGAGAGAAAATCTTATAGACTGTCTGAATTCCGTTTCAAATATTCACATCTATAATGCAACAAAAAGTGTTTCAAAGCGATGTGAACTGTGCATCGCAAACAACGGACGACAATTTGAAAACTTTAGGTAAATAATCATGCTCGTATTTTTTTTTTTAATCTGTCTAGTTTTGTTTTTGTAAAATATATTGTATCGTATTTTTTTACATACATTATTTGTTACAAAATTTGATTGTTAAGTGTGTTAAACTTTCTTGTTATGAATATGTTATAATTAATTATTAATTAGTCACTAATATGTCATAATTAGTTATTTAAGTTTAATATACCATTCATTATATACGACTGTTACTATGTATTTATGTTACTTTTCGCAGGAGTAAATTTCCATAGCAACAGTTATTATTATTAAAACATTGTTGTAACAATGTGTTACTATAGAAACTTACTCTTCCTGCAAAGAAAAAACAAAGTAAGTATACCTATACAAAAAATTAAAATTTTTAACTGTTTCCGCATAAACACTCATCATAGACCCCACAAACTATATATCGTTGTAAAGAGAAAAAAATCCTCTTTTTAGCTAAATCATAGCCAACTATGGTTTCCATTTAAAAAAATAAAAGTTTATGCCATAACTCGAAAACTACACAAGATATAAAAAATCTGTTAAGGAAATCCTATTCTACTTAAAAAAGTGCCTGTAGAACGTGCAAACAGATTTCTTCTAATTATACAAACAACCGAGTTATCGACACCAATCGAAAACTCAAAAAAATCAATTTTCGTTTACAACTCGAAAACGAAAAGATATAGCAAATTCTGGTTTTCACCAATGAATTTATCTCGAAAAAAGAGGTCGGGAAAGGTGGGTTCATTTTTCCATAGCCCTTACAGTTACCGAGATACCCTATAAAAACATCGAAATTTGCCCACCCGGTACAGTGAGGTCCATAAGTAATAGATAAATTCATTATCTACGTAATTTACAATTTATGTGTAAAATCCTGAAACACGTCAATTTTTAATTCTAGAATGACATTTTTTGAGCATAATTTTAAATCTCCCCCCTGCAACCGCCTTGGAGTGACAGCTACCCCTTCAAAATTTTTAAATGGAACGAGGGTGCGTGTGATAGCTCATTTGAAAGGGTTCTTAATTATCTATTCAGCAATATAAGGTTTTTTGAATTTCGTATATTTTTCATCAAGAAAATTAAATTTGATAATTTCAAAATTATCATTATGAAATGTATACAATCAAGTACATATGTACCAAATATCTGTCAAATCTGAGTTTTTAGTTAATTTGGTGTCAAAATTCAACTTAAATGTAGCGTATCGGTTCTCCTGATACGCTGCGCAAAAATACTCAACAAAAAGAAAGAAGTAAAAAGGGTTTCTTTTTTACATATCAGAAAAAATTATACATTTAAATTTCTTTATTTGCTACATCTGTGAAAACTTATTATTCTATTATGTTATTTATCGCTGATCGTCAAGTTGATCATTATTTTAACAATGAGTCTTTCGGATACATAAATAATTGAAATTTTGATATTATTAGGATGTGGTGATAAAACAAGAATGCAGAAGCAGGTATGCGAAATTTTCAATACTAAGTATCTTGACCGCCGCATTTCCCAGTCTACGGTTAGTAGAATAGAAAACAAATTTCGTGAATTTGGAAATGTCACCGATATTCCTAAATCTGGTAGGAAACGCATTTTAGACGATGAACAGAAATTGGATATATTGTTAGATATTCAAGATACTCCACATAAACCTACAAGACAAGTTGCCGCCGATAATGATGTTAGTAAAATGTCCATATTGCGTCTTCTAAAAAACGAAAAATGCCGTCCATATAAAATTCATTTGGTTCAAGAACTTAACAACGATGACCCTGATCGCCGATTGGAATTTTGCAAAATCATGGCAAATAGATGCCAAGATAATCATTTATTTATAAAAAACAATCTTTTTCCTGATGAAGCAACATTCGTCTTAAATGGAACAGTCAACAAACAGAACTGTAGACACTGCAGTACAGAAAATCCACATTGGATGATGGAGTTCTCCCGATTTGACCCCGCTTGACTGTTTTTTATGGGGTTACTTAAAATTTAAAGTCTACTTCAACAGACCAAATAACGTAGAAGATTTAAAAGACATAATAAGGCAAGAAATTAATCAAATCACCCCGGAAACAAAATAAAATGTTTTAAAAGAATTTCAGCAACGCCTCCATTATTGTCAAGAAGCAACGGGCGCCCAGTGTGAACATTTGGTTTAAACTGTTCTTCTGTTCTGTTTCATGTTCTTTTCTTTACTTTGAAATGAGCTATCACACGCACCCTCGTTCCATTTCAAAATTTTAAAGGGGTAGCTCTCACTCCAAGGCGGTTGGAGGGGGAGGTATAAAATTATGCTCAAAAAATGTCATTCTAGAATTAAAAATTGACGTGTTTCAGGATTTTACTCATAAATTGTAAATTACGTAGATAATGAATTTATCCGTTACTTATGGACCTCACTGTATAAAGAAAATGTTATTTAAGGAAACTAACCTATTATAGAACTGAACTAAATTATATATTTTACGACATTGCTGACAGACACTAGTCAAAGAAACAAATTTATTAGTCAGCTGGCCAGTGCCTTCCCACATAAATATGCTTCAAACAATATTTCAATCTAAATGATCCCAAAGGTTGGGTTTGCCAACGGCCAAGCGGCCAAGGTAGTAATTTAATTGGTAATGTTATTGTCAATAAAATACTGCTTAGCGACTCTCGAAGTATGTATGGTCATTATCTTGTTGGAAAATAAACGACTCCAAGCCAAACGACTAAAAGCCAAGTTTCTTGACGGATTGTTGGAGGTTATCTCTTAAGAATATTAACGTAACCTTGTCCTGTCAGTATTCCATCTATTACGACTAAATTTCCAACTCCAGATGCCCTGAGACATCCACAGATATAAGAATCGATCAACCTCTTTATTTGACTGTCGTTTTAATCATTGACAGAAAAAACAGTTCTCCATATTTCCGCCCAATCTTAAGCCGTGTGACCCTGTAACTCAGTTGTCACACATACATACACGTCGTACAATAAGTTTGGTGATTAATCTTTATCTCTGTTTCCTTTACTCTGTCAGGAGTCGGCTTGTCAAATACATATGTAGTAGGTATGTAACTACGTCTATGTGACAATAAATCACTTTTTCACACCACATCGTTCAGTCATGTGGGATCAATTTTGCAAAAATGATGAGTTCTTCATACATCGAGAGTGAACGTATGATATTCTATATTCATAAAGACACAAATATATGTACATGTAGAATAGCTAGTACTCTGTTTGTCTGTTTGCTATGAGTCACGAAATCTATATCCTCAACACAAGAATTGCTCTTCGTAACCTCATATTTCACAGTATACTTTGCATTATCAGCAAACATTCCTGCGTTATTGCCCAGAACCATCGGACTAGCGTCGATTTCACTTTGAAGCTAATACGCGTTAATGGCGGGCAAGTCTATAAAACACTAGACGGGTCAAAAAACTAATTTCCTACGCACTCGAGATAATTTTAAAAGGGTGAACGGCCTACCTTCGGATCCGGGGTGCACGAGTTAGTGCGGGCCTTTTAATTTGGGAGCGGCCCCCCAGTCTAATAGGCCTAATGCGTTATAGACGTGTAATAAAACCCGCAGGACGAAAAACTACTTCAATTTTGGGCCGGCTACTGCTGCTCCGGGTATTTTTAACGGCGGCAACCTCAATAAATGCTCCGGATTAGTGTTCCAATGGAAATAATAGTAAATAACGTGCATCTATAGATTTCCTCGGTGCCGGGGGAGATACAAAATGGTAAAGGGTGTCTTTTCTACCATTAAGAACCAGTGGGAGAAAGCCTGATGCATCTGTACCTTTTTAGCACCTGGCACTGAGTAGTTGTAGGGTGGTGAGCCTAAAATTCTCTATCGGTTATCGTTAGAGAACGGTAACGTTAACGATATTATCGTTTTGTTCTTAACGTTATCGAATACTAATATGATTCACACCAATGAAAAATACAAGGCAAGTCACAGTTGCGGAAGTGGATCTAGTGAAATGGAAGTGGAAGCAATGCATTGTGAATGAACTCATATCTTTGTCCAAACAAACCTAAATCTTTCTATTTTTACTTTAAGTAAAATAAGTATTAATAAGTCTTCTATAAATCAGATCGTTCTTTTATGAATCATTTCGCCGGTATTTATCCTGGAAAGTTTAACCACCATTTCAACTCATTGTATTCATTATAAATGGTTTTGCCACTCACAAAAAGGTCCTGGTCCTATTAGAGCATTCGGTGTATTCTACTCTAATACTTATTTTATTTATCTTCTGCCTAACAAAAATTGTTGGGCTCTGTTTCTCTTCAAGCTGATGTGACGACTTCCTTGCCATGCTATTCAATTACTTATGTTAATCGTGTGTAGTTTAATAAAACGACGGCATCACACATCATTAAAGGCGATTTCGAATAGACGCTACAACATCGAATGCGTGTAATAAACCAATACGAGCGGACAGATACCTGCTCCGATGCTAATACAAGTGTAATGAAACCAGTTTTTAAGGAACACCTGTCCATGTTACTACTGTCACTCCGTGTTTCCACAACATCGTAACAAATATTTTAGTCGAATTAGGATGTCAGAGATGTATTGAATGCCGCACTTATAATCATCCTTAATATGTATTATAATATACCCTTGTACATTCCTTTCAAATATTATGTTTAACGGTATAAATATTAGGATTTGGTTTGAGAATTTGCTTTACAAGACAGTGGCTCTGTTAGAATTGTGGAGTATGGAATATTTTACAGTAAATGTAGAAAACATTTTAAGGACAAAAATAAATGTGTTATCGGTATCGACTCTATTAACTAATGTTTAATTGCACATTCCTTAATCCCGAGTTCTGGTTCTAAAATAGGAGAGACTTTTTTTGTGGAGACTAATTCCGATTTCAGAGAACTTAATCACTGGCCTATTGTATTAATGATTAGCAATTTTATTAATAAATCCAATACACCTCATTCAGATGGATTCGTGTTTCACGTTTATTTAAGTAAGAACGATTATGTAATAAAACAATAAAAAAGTGAAGCAAAGAAGAAGAATTCAACTGATTATTTTGTTAAATAATCAGTGGAAGTGAACCAACACGCTGGTTTGTCCCACAGGAGCTCTACTGCTTTTAGAAATTTGACCCAAACCTACTTATGTAACAATGTATATTCAGTAGCCCTTTTGTCTAACTGAATATTACTGGCAATGCATGGCATGGAGTGAGGGACACCCCTTTTTCTTCCCTTTGCCTTTGTACGAGTATAATATAAATGGAACTTCTGTTTCCTTATTTAGTGAAGAATTTTTGACAGTTTAAATTACGTAATTCTATGTATTTACACAGTTACGATTTGTGGTTTTGACTATTTTACCTGAAATTTCAATTTGTTACTTCACAACTAAAAGAGGCAAGTGCGCTCGACGTTTCAAGCAATTGCTGCAAAGTATCTGTCAGCTAGAGTTTGAAAAATTATTTAAGGCTACTTCTAAAAGACACTGTACAAATAAACTTGACGTAGTTAATATTTCCGCGGTGTATTTAAAACGAAATAAAAGTGTAGGTGTTGCTACTACAGGATACATCGGATATAGCCCAGATCTCAACTTTAATCAAATAAATTTCTCTCTTCAAAGTAAACTGCAGATTGATAAACACTGCAGAAGGCGAGATGAGTAAATTCCACTAAATATCGTTTTACTTGTGTTATTGCTCAAACCGGCTAAATAGTGTTGCGGCCCACAATTGCTCATACATCTCAACGTAAATAATACGGTAAGTTTAACACATCTCTTTCTAAATTGCAACAGTCTATTGTTTTCATGAATTTTGTTTTTGCACATACAAGTAGTAAGCAGTATGACGCGTCCGATTATGGGCCGCCGCCCGGATCTGCCGGCTTTAGTTATTACACTAGTATAACGCATTATTTTGGGAGAATTTTGCGCGATGGGTAATTTTACGCACAGTCGATTCAAACATTATCACACTTAGAGGCTTGAAGTGTGCAAGTAAAAAAATCTAATGTAATCTACTGGCTATGCGACAGCAAGAATGTCGCATGCACTTATGTTTTCAATTTGTTTCGTGCCATTAATGAGGATGTATCAAAGTTATTACAAAAAGTAAATGTACCTATATATTATAACAATGTGTTACAAACTTAGTGTTAAATATAAGGCTTTATTTGTATTTCCATGTTATAATGTGATGTTTATTTGTAATGTGATGGTAAATTATTACTGCATTATTTTTTTCTTTTATTTTTTATAACATCGAAAAGGCCTTGGTAGCCTAGGGAGGATCGTATCCAGTGGAACACGCATTTGGAAAAAGGGGTGATTTCTGATACCCAACCGAATCCCAGAGCTACGCCACTGCAGATTAAAAATTTATGTTCGCAATGTGAGTTGGGCACATGTCCATTGCATTAAAAGAGAATGTCCTTCTTATTAATATGCATTAAGATGCATTTTCCTTTTTACTAATAAACTTTAAATAAATCAATAACCTTTATTTTCCCTGCCATTGGTAAAAAATGCATTTCAACTAAAAGAAATAAGATCTAGAAGTTTTTCAGTTTGCGCAAAATTACCCAGAGGAATTGGCAATTTTACGATACAACAACAAAACTATAAGTAAAAATTTTTAATTTCGCATTTATAATTTTACTAAATTAAGTTGTTTTTGCTTAAATGCGCAGAATTCCCCCACTTTCTCCTACTATATTCTTGACGTAAAGAGAAGTAAGGTCTGCAAATATATTATACTGTTCCAAACATTGAATAAGCTCAGCTAATATTTGTTTTTGAATTTAAATTACTGAAAATTGTCAGTTTTAGCAGTTAAAGTCTTCTCAATTGTTTAAATTATTTTTAATTTGAACACTTAACATTACACACTACTTAACTTCATAAATTTTAATTTCAACATATGTTGAAAATCGAAAAACCTTATAACTATCAAATCCAAAATGCCCAAACTGCTTTCTTAGATTTGCCTCTTTTCGACTCAATATTCGTTTCAGTTAACATGGATTTTTAAGACTGACTTTCATTTTAGCTATATTATGGTTTATTTTGCATTTCTCACACCCAAGCATTTCCAATATCTGTTATTCTCTTCTTATTTTTGAAATACTATTCAATTTCGAGGGGACAGGACGATATTCGGAATTTTTCACAGGTGAATGCGTACGCGTTACGTCTATATTGACAGTATTTCGCATACCAGCAAATGTTACCACTAACTGGTATTATTGATATCTGTCAAAAATATAAACTGGATTCTTCTAGCTATGCACATGTTCCGCATTTTAAAAGGGCTAAATTCAATTTGAGTGACGTACAATATAATGTGACACGATGTGAGGCAAATAGAAAATCAATATTGTCGACGATTGTGTTTATCGGCAAATACATGTATGAACGCATGTGTGAAATTGTGGATACACGGTGGATCTATTTTTAGTTTCTTACTATTAGACCTGTACTTTTGTGGCCTTGAAAGAAAATATTTAAATATTGTAAAATAGGGCAAGTAAGTAGGTACAGTTCTGTGTTTCATATCGGCAGAAAAGTCGACATTTTGAACTAAAAACTTATGGAAGTCATTTGGGAGATGACTCATTAATGGATTTTGATGGAGATTTGCTGACTTGCTACATGTACTGACGTGCTTTTCGTGGAACTAGATTTATTAATATATGAAAAATGAAATACTAACTAATCAAATTGTGTGTATAGAAACAACATCTAATCAAGATGGAGGTTCTGGGCCTTTAAATTTGCATCAACATCATGTAGAGGAATATTAGTACAGTGCACCAATAGTAGCTTTGTCCTTGGCCGCATACAGAAAACCCGAAATTGTGTTAATTTCGTTTGTAGCTGCAGCCGTGAACGCTTCGAGAAGTACAGAAGTTATTCTAGGTGTACTGTATAAGTTAGGTTCTACACAATTTAAAATTTCAAGTCATCCAGTTTTTGTAATAAAACTAAACTTTTTTAAAAGCATCTTTTTCATTTTACTCACAAAAAAATAAAAATATCTTCCTAGAAAAATGTTGTAATCTACGTCTCATAGACTAAATTGATACAATGAAATCGGTCAAAAAATAATTGCTGCAAAATACATTCCAGAAGTGTAGTAACATATGTAACTGTGAGATTCATATATTATACAATTATACAGGGTGTCCCGGAAAATATGGAAAATTCCATATTTCGAGTTAATTACAATTAAATTCACCACGAAATCCAAAAATCAGTAAGTTAGCGATGTAAAGGATCAATCAGCGATATGAAAGATGATATGAGGGATATTTTATTTATTTCGTACCATGGTAACGTTTGCAAAAACAATACGTTTTTTTTTTGTTCCGATAAATATTCCGAACATAGTCCTTCTGCAACTTATCGTTTATGTATTATCATTTTTCTCGAAAACGGTCCACTTTATGAACAATAAACAAGAGTAGCTTTTTTTAGTGTAGGTTCGAGCTACGTAATTTTTATTTTTTCAAGTTTTGATCACACAGGGTGTTAAAAATTTAGGCATTAAGTTGTAAAACTTAGTACGCCACTAGCACTAAAACAAGCTAATAATATGTCAAGGACATTATTTCAAGCGGTGCTTAGTAGTGTCTATCATATTAAAATTTTATAAAATTCTATCAAGTACTTTAAAAGTTATTCAAGAAAAAAACGATTTCCAGCGGCGTCCTTCAGGGACAAATATCGTCGGAGGGGGGGCCTGTAGGAAAACAAATTATAGGAACTTGTCATCTTATTTTTTCATGCTCTATCTGAATCCGAGAGATATCCCACATTTTCCGGGACACCCTGTAAATGGTACAGAAGCGATTAAAATTAAACCAATCATTCAAAGTTACAGTAACGGTATTCTTTTCTTGACATAAGAATGCCCTTACACAATGCTGCACAGAAGCGTTGCTGGGGATATACAGGTGGGCTCAGCCCACTACGAACACAACGAGATTATGACCAGTTAACCCCTGTTCATTTGAAAACTCTCGCTATCTAGCACTACTGTCCTCTGAATTCGTTTTAAACTGACTAACGCACAATCAATTATTTTTCTAGCGATCACGCACCCCCATATTCCCTTAAAGTAGACGTAAAGAATTTCCTATGTTCGCATCTTTTATAGCTGCATGGTGTGAATTGAGAATGAAATCACAGAACACGATATGGAACCTAAGTGTTGTTCTAACTGATGAGCTATGGAGCTTCATTCATCCTCTTAACAAAGCATTCATACTTAAAAAGACTTTAAAAAATAAGACTGATACCTTCTCTATATGTAGACGCTTACTTATATGTATTCTTTCATTTATATTTTGAGTTTGAATGATTCATATTATATAATAAAACGGACCATTAAACGCCATCAACTCATTGATTAGCGTAATTCTCTACACCTTAACTACATCCGAGCGGAGTATTTCGGAAGAGCATTGAACGTCTTCTGATAGAAATTAAGATAGATTACATCATCTCGCCGCTTCTAAGGCGAGCACAAACTCATTACTGAACACTTAACCTAGTTAGTGCGGAAATTGCTCCGACATTTTTTACTCTAAATTGTTTCTATAATTTGTTTCGAGGGGATGCGCCGTTTTAATTGGCGCAGGAAGTTGCTTAACTATCTAGCAGAGAGTTTAAAACTTGCGATAACTTAAATTATTTTCTTGTGCACGAGTGTTGGGAGGTCGGATGCTTTTTGTTTCGTTTATTAAATCAAGCAGCGCGTGTATGTGATTATAATGAGAAAATAATTTAGAGGGTTACTTCCTTTGTACCCAAATATATATTGTTTTAGATTTACCAACGTGCAACGATAGGCAAAGTATACGTAAAGTAAAAACGCCAACCACGTTTACATCATCAGCAGGCATTTAAAGCCTTTGATATAAAGTCAGTTTTAATTCATGTTCTGATGATGTCAACATGGTTGGAGAAACGCGTTCGTTGAGTGCAATGGTGTTTCCGTATTGCGGAAAACATGTTTGGGTGTTACACTTTTCTAGATAAATTAATTACTAAGGCAGACAACATTTGACTGAACTTCTGACCCAAAAAAACCAGACTATACTTTTCCAAATTGGGCCATCACATCAGGTTTTCAAGATATTGGGGCACGGGTAGCCGAGTGGGTTAAAGCGCCGTCTTTCCAGTCGCGATACCTCTGTGCGCGTGTTCCAGTCCGGTCGGGGTAGCGATTTTTAATTATCTCGCTTTCTTCGTCAGGGCTTGATATACACTAATACACTAGTGTATAGGTGTGGATGCATAGATGCCAATCCAACCGCACATGCCCTAGATTTGGTAATGTTCTGAGTTTTCTTGGGTTTCCTCAGAACTGTAAAGCAAATGCGTTACCGAAATAATCTTAAGTCGCTCCCAGTGCGCCATGGCAAATAATATAATAGCATCCTTCCCGCACGTTGGAGGACCTAAGGGGTTACTCTTCGGAGTAATTATAGGGTGAGTATTATTATTATTATTATTATATCTACCTAAAAGTGTAAAAAACACGGAAAAATCTTATACCAGGAAGTAGTTTTCTTAAAAAAAAAAATCGTTATCCGTTAATCGCTAATCCGTTTGAATGGTCTGGATGTCTTTATTCCTCTTTGGGAAATCGGTTGTAGCATTTCATTAGTTTTGCGTATTTGCGTATTTTTAAATTGAGTATGATCAAGTGAAAACTTAAAAATAGAGGAGAATAAAATTACAAACACATAATTTCCCACTGGCTTTCCAAGTATTCGTGGTAACTCATCACTAAGCATGGCAGAAACAAGACGTGTCACAGAGGCGTCATAAATGTAATACACGAAAGTAACAAATTGCCTTCTGTATGTTTGTCATAGCTTATTATGAAATCACTATTCAACATATTACATACAGTGGAGGTTGTACAACATCACCAGCTGACACGGGACAACTGAAATAAATACGAATTGAGGCGACTCCCATCTCATGCTACGCAAGTTGAGTCATCACACTACGAATCAAAAGTCCAAATTACAAATTTGAAAATGGCGGATCCGTCTGGCGGTTGGAATTAAAAAAATGTAATTAGGCAATAAAAAAAATGTCGAATTGAAATTTCGTATTGAGCGACATTTATTACATAATAATACACTATTCTGGTGTGATTCACCACTTTTTACGATAAGGAAATACGCCAAACTAATAAATTTCACCAGTCGATTTCTTGGACAGGAAGATCCGAAAGATTTAGATGAGATTTTGGCTAGGAATAATAGTACTTTTATAGATACCATAACAAGTTTTGTGGAGAAAAAATATCTCATACACAATGAGATATTTTTATGAGCATAACCTCAAGTTCTCGTCCTCAGTATAATAGTTTTATAATAATTACATTCCTACTCTAATATGTGGATGTAGAAATTACTACAAGCTTCTCTCTTGCCACATCACATTTGGAAACTTCTGAAATATTCATATAAAAAAGCTTTTACAGATGTTAACTGCCGCTACCAAAATTATCGATATAACACTTTTTTACGCGCAGCCAATGAGGGTTTTCTATTAATTACATTACAATCACCTTGTTTATTGACGAGTTGCAAATTAAAATTAATTATAACCAAAATCTCGCTTAAATTCCAAAAGCCAAAATTTGCATAATAAAAAGTACAATAGGGCATTGTCAACGCGATTATAAATATCCGTACCTGTATTGATTTATAGCTTAGAGCTGAAACAAAAAAAAAGACTTTTACGAAGCCCGTTAAACGTGCACAATTTCATTTGCATGTGAATGTGTATTTATTAGGTGTATATTATAAAATTTCGCCCTGAAATATTTTAACCCGTCTTAATATCCAGGTCAGGAACTATATTCTATTTTAAAGTACAGCCCCTGATACGATATGAAGTTGGAAGTTTCCGGAAGTTTCTAAAATCAACGCGTATTTTTCAATAACTGCTAGACATAAGTATAATATACTTACTGTTAGTCTACTAAATCTGATATTAGATTTACAAAACACCTTATAAAAATCCATGAAATCGTAGGCATTGTGACTGTAGAAAAAATTATGATTAAACTTACAGCCGTTTGAATGTTTTCTATGGTCCCAAAATGATGTGATTTTTTAATCTCGGGAAGAGGAAAAAGTGACAAGGATTCAAGTCAGGCGAACAGGGAGACTGAGGAGCCACACTTTTTTACTGAAACGGCTGTGTGACAAGGCGCATTGTCGTGATCCAGTTGTTCTTGATGTTTGATCTCACATGCATGGCCCCTTTCCGAAAATTTTCAAGAACCTCTCTGTAAAACTGTTGATTCACTGTTTGGCCTAGAGCCAGAAACTCTTTGTGGACGATTCCCTGGCTCTCAAAAAAGCCGTCATCCTCAAAGTTCATCTTCAATCCACTCTCTTCCTTCTGAGAATCCCTTAAACCACCGGAAAACATGGGCTCTTGAAAAAAACACTGTCTCTGTAGGCGTGTTGAAGTTTTGCAAAAGTATCCGTATTTTGTGTCCAAGTCTGAAGCAAAACCTGATAGTACACCGTTGCTCAAAATTAATGTCACTCATTTTTAAAACGCACTAGAAAAAAAAACGGTTTATGAAAACAGTCACAAAGAACAAACAAATGACTCAAACAAGTTCAAACTTGTACTGAAGGTGCATTACATGTTAACCTAAAGCCCTTCCAAGTCCCATCTCCGCAGTGTTGTTAGATCTGGCGCTACGTTGCCAATCTCATTACTTAATTTACACACCTCGTATAGTGCAAGTCTGAGGTCAGATTTGGTTTCAGTCGGCAAAAATACATGGAAATTATATGGTCTAGACAGATGCGCATAATTATTTTTCGTGAAACTGTACCACACACACACAAAATTAAAAATCCACAGAAAAGCAACACAACCTCTCAAAAGAAAAAAACAAACGTATTATGTGCATCAAACTAGATCATATAATACCCACGTATTTTTGCCCCATGAAACCAAATCTGACCTCAGTTTTGTCTCTACACGTCAGGATTTTTTTCTAGTCAAAAATACCCTAAAATAATCCGGGAAATCGTAGGTTTTGACTGTATAAAATAAACGGGAATAATAATGGTCTAGTCTGATGTACATAATATTTTTTGTTTTTGTTTTTTTTTTGAGAGGCTGTGTTGCTTTTGTGTTTTTTTTTTTGTGGGCGGAGTACACCTAAAACATTAACCACGTTTTGCACATCATCAAAAAAGGTGGTTCTGGAAAACATAAGGAACGATTTCTTCTGAAATTACTTCCTTTAAAAATATATTTTAACAATTGTTGTTTATCCACTTCCTTTGTTTTTGAAACTTAAAATGTTTTAATAACCATGATTGTATGTTATCCAAAAAAATCTAATATTGGTACGTCAGTTTCGTGAATAATCTCTTTAAAGGGGCTGATGAAATTCTCGTGATTTTCACAGTTATAGCAATTTTAAAAACTAAATAAATATTGGTACAAAAAAAGAGTTTTTATAATATTCGAGAAAAAAAAGTGATAAAGTGTTTTTGTACTTATTCATTCGGTGCCTAAAAAGCACAAATAAACAAACACAAATTTAGCCAGCCATTTCCAATATTTTCGGTTGTGCCCACGAAAAATATTGGAACGGCTTTTTGGAAGCTTCGTTTGAAAGGACCCCGCACGTTTTATATGGAAATCGGTCTTCCGGTGAAATTGACTGAAAATTTGGGAAATGGTTAATTTTGTATCCCTAATCAAAAGTCTCAATGGAGTCAAAGCTTGAAATGCCCATCTTTAGGCAGCATCTTTAGCAAAAACGGCAAAAATCGTAACTTATTTCGAAGTTTGGACACCTAAAGCACTGATTTATTTATTTTTTTTTTTTAATAAAAATATGCAATTTATTTTACAAGTATTGTATATGTAAAGGAACAAATTGTGAACTTTTTTGGAACTTTTGATCAGGGACATAAAATGATCCATTTCCCAAATTTTCAGTCAATTTCACCGGAAGACCGATTTCCATATAAAACATGCGGGGTCGTTTGCTAATAAAAGCCTATGAAAGCCTAATGAAAACTAATAATCACCCAGCCATATTGTGTAGGTAGCTCCCATGCTCCATCATAAGATAAATAATAATTATAAATCTCGCCATCCCCTATTCAGTTCTACGCATGCTTAGTGGGGTGTTCGCTACCCCTCTATTTAGAGCCCTATCTAACGCGCCCTCCCCCTGAATCCGACGCTGGACGTCTATTAATCCGACAAAAGCGTATCTCCCCGGCTTTTGTCATTTTAAATTAACAGTTTATTTTATCACGTATAACTAAATTATTTCCGAGTCGGCGGGCGAGACTGGAACTGACAGCGCCGATGCTTTTTTATTTAATGCGCCAATTAACATATTTGATTCATATTCGGCGGACGGTGCAACCGCAGAGTTGCACACAATAGTGTTGCACACCGACAGCGGGCGTTATTTATTTGACAGGTCGTAACGTGTAAAACCGCAAAATTCGTGTGATAACGAGCGGGCTAGAATGATTAGCATTTCGTTAATCATAGCTTTCGTGACAGTGTTGACAGATTTCTGTACGATTTTAGGTTCTGAGATAAATCACAAGTAGGGTCCGGAAAGTGTACCACACGCAGGGTCGGCACTATACAACTCTATGATAATTAAAGTATAAACCGTATTTTGTATGCGCCTTCTAATTAAGTACCTACCCGTGTATTTATTGTCCATGCATACGTACGCCAATGACCGTGACTGATAACGTACTGGGAGTCTCCCGTGCCGGGAGCGCGGGAAGATCGTATACAATTTATACATAATATAGCGTAGCGAGCGTTCCGTTGTCTAAATTTATTATGTTAATGTATTATTAATTTAAAATAATTTTATGTGTCGTGAGTGGTTAACTAATAAACGTGTGCACAAACGTTTCTTGCACCGTATACGTATTTCTTTCAAGTTCGTGTAGTGTGCTTACACATTATCTGATTTTGTATGGATTTTTGCAATAATGACACTGTCGTTACCATTTGTGAATACCTTGACTGAAAAAAGATTATTGGAAATTACGAGGATAGACGGATCACATATTTTATGTATTCCTTGCAATCGTCGATATTTCGTAGACTTCGAGAGTGTGAAAGACATTTAGATTGGAATATCCATCAACAAAATATTTTTGTTGATGGATATTTTGTTAGTTTTGCGCATGTAGGATTTCGTGGAACGTGGTCGACAATATTCACTTTATACGTTTTTTTGCTAAATATGTATCCGATTTTCTATTGTCAAGTAGCGATACCTTGCATCAAACATATATACAGAAGACATATCAAAGTGTCATGGGAAATATTAAAGAAGGCATACGCAATAAATTCCTGTCGCTGACAGTGGACAAAACAATAGATTTGTGTGGTAACAAAGTCGTCAATGTTCTGATACGAATTTTAGGTGTAACAGATATTTTGACCCCGATATACCTAGATAGCTAGTAAATGGGTTTTGCAAACAACGGCTAAACGTATAGAAATAGTAGTAACACGTGCATTGTCCTCTGTAGATGTAAAAAATTATACTGTACTGATGTTAGTGATAACAAACTATTATTAGTGGTACAAACAAATATCTGAAATGTGTGAAAATAATGTGCGTGGTGTGTCGTCCTCCAAGTGAACTATTTTGAATTTGGACCTTTAACTTCAGTAGATGTGGAATGCTCATTTTCCTTCTACAACGATATGTACAAGCCAATGACATGATGGATTACGTGTTATACCCTGCGTTGTAGCACACTTTCCGGACCGTAGTCATACAGTGCTTTTTCTGATTACACTAAACCACAAATATCTAATTAGAATTAATAATTTCTCTATAATATTTGACTTTCATCTGAAATAACATTTCACAGTATTAGAACCCACTTCTTTTATTTTAATAAATCAGGCTTATATAAGCGGCAAGTATATCTACATTGGACCAACTGAAAGAAATTTCGAAAACAGGACTAAAGAGCACAGGAGTTACAGTAATAAAAAGACACAATTAACGTCACAATTCTCAATTAATCAATTTACGTATCGAATTTTTTATAGACCAAACCATATGCTGTTTATGAATAAAAAAAATGTCATAATAAAATTTGTTACCGTCCCTAGAAATTAATACATAGAAGATATTCATATACATAGACATAGAAGATAGAATTCTTTGTAGTATGGCAAAATGTGAGTTCATTTTTTCAATTGGAAATATTTTTCAATTTTCAATTGGAAAAGAGCTTTCTCACAAATCCTTTATTTCTGACTTGCTACCGGTTTCGGTAAGATTTACACAAGTGAATGTTGTGTAAATGTTAATTTGTTTTTTAAAAAAAATAAGAAAATATAATCAGTAATACCACGAATACCAAGTAAGAAGTGGAGTAATCTATCTGAGATAAATCAAGATAAGTAAATTTTGGAAGGTGAACTAATAGAAGAAAAAATTACAAAAAATCGATATATCTACCAGATGAATTTTGATACAACATCAATAATCAAAATTAAAGTAATAATCCTATTGTAACTTTTGTTGCCTGAAGATGGTCATTTAGTGACCGAAACCGGTAGCAAGTCAGAAATAAAGGATTTGTGAGAAAAAGGCCCCTCTTTTCATTTATTTCCAATTGATAGAAGATAGAAATTTGTTACCATCCCTTGAAATTAATACATGTAAAAAAACAAATTATCTAGAGAAAAAAATCAATACACGTATTGAATGCCAGCAGTCAAATAGTAAAAACTTCTAACGGCAGTCAAAAACTGAACCATTGACATTTGGAGATCCTTTAAGGATCTGTAGTAGAACTCTTGTTCCTCATTATATTTATTAATATTCTTGTAGATACGATTTGCATTAACTATCCTTTATATGCGACATAAAGTTATATCGTAGAGATTATCTCGTGATAGTGTAAGTTTCAATCAATGCTGACAAATTGAGTCATTTTCCACTTATAGATGTAACAAAACTCAAAATGTTTTCCTGTGGTCTAACGTTTTCGTGTGGTGTAACGTAGATGAAAAAGATTAATTTTGACTAATCAATGTTGTTTCTTACAGTATATAATGCGATTATTCCTCTGGGTACTGGGTAGTGTATATAAAAATATTTGTAAATAGATTTTTATATATCTAAGTATACTTTTTAATACGCATAGTGTTGAAAGTTAAATTTACCTAAAAAATAAAACTCTAAATAAACGCAGCTAATAAAATATCATGTCACATTTTAACGGTGCTGCTGTCTGTACCAGCTATATTCACCTCTGACAGGTAGTAACCACAAATTCTATCCCTTAATGAAGCGGTCAAACGAGCAAAAACGGTATCGTGGATCCCAATCAAAGCGACCCTGATGTAAAAAAATAAAATCCTGAAGACTTAATCGCCTTCAGTGACGTGCGATTCTAATATGAAATAATATAGGGGTAAAAAGAATGTCGGTTAATAGATTTACCTGTTTTAGTTTGTTGGAATTAAGAGGTAAATGAGTAAGTACTTTATCACTAATTAGTTCCATCCTGATATTCTTTGAGTGTACACTTTATTTATACTATATTTTGTAAAGGATCGTATGATCGTACGAACTAAATATGTACCTATCTACCTTCTATTTTCATATACCATTTAATAATAACAAAAGTTACTCGAAGAAACTGTCAATAAGATTTGTTACGTTTTGAAGTACTGTATTTACATTATCAACAACTGCATTTAAATGAAATTTAGGAAATATGAAAATTTCCGTAGTTTTTCTGTATGGAATTTTTTTTGATTTTGTGTTAGTAGCCTTGATTTATTAGGCTTAAAATTAGCTTTGTCTATAGTTTTTGTTACTATTACAACTTACGGGTTAGTAATTTAGTTTAGAGTTAGTATACGTGCTTAAATATTTCCACAACTGATATTTCTACTCACTTTCCTTTATACTTTTTGTCCACAAGTATCCATAGTTTTTGTGACGTAAATCTAATCTAATACAACTTTCAAATACTTTTTTTACTTTACCACACTTTATGTGGTCACTACGGAAAGACTATGTGGCTTTTCTCAGGTAATGACTACTGACACACTGTCTTACACTCACTCTCTATGTTAACAAATAGTAAAATAATAAGTAAGTAAGAAGCTATCAATATGTTTTCCGGAAGTAGTTGAAATGTTAATTACTAAATAGGTATATTCATGGAATATTACAGTTACTAGCTATAAATAAGATCGTATAGAAATACCCCGTAAAACTGAACTGCTCGTAAAAATTAGCGTAACACTTTTTAGATTAGCGCCATTTGTGTACCAAGCATCCCTCGCTAATTTCGCGATTGTTGATTCACACAAGTACAAAGGAAGGTTCCGCCTACCCAACGAGTCTTATTTCAGGAATTTTCACTTACTCAAAATTTTTTTTGAAGGGTGTCAAAAAAGAGGACGATGGGATGCAAAAGTGGATTTGAAGGAGATAAACGATTCGAGGCGGGGCGAAAAGGATTCAAGCATCCTCAGAAAGGTTCTCAGATGCACCACACATCAAGACCTGCTTACAACCCTTCAGCGTGGCAAATTTTCAGGGGGTGGGTTGGAGATGGAATATCATATGGCGCTCAATCGGCAGTCCGCAGTGTGTTCCGCCAACTTCGAGAGCCTTCAAGTAATGTCATGACATAAATTCGAGAGGTGGCTTAAGATGATCTGGAAATGGGTTGAAGAGATGAAACAACTACCAAATACACATAACTTATTGAGGAGGTCTTAATGTTTGCCGGAATGGAGGTTTTACCCGACAGCGTCCTTCTTAGTCCATCATGTATGCCTCTGAAATTGCCGTCAACATCTTGCGAATTGAAATTTCGACATGGGGCTGCTTTTTGGGATGTGGAAGGCGAACCGTTTAAGTCACAACCTAGCGACTTCTGGGCATTAAAACCAACTCTATAGGCTACCGAAAATTAAAAACCGCAAGTCTCTAACTCGAATAGAACGCAAATGGCGCTAATCCAAAAAGTGTTAGGCCAATTTTGATGAGCAGTTTATTTGTGAGTTTATGCTATTCAACTGACGCTAGCGCTTAATACGTTGTTTACAAATTTTTCAGATTTCTTTTTTATGAATAAACTTCCATGGCCGATGTGCCATTATACGTAACGCTCTAAATGCCGTCCAACCAACTATGGTATTGGCAAACTGTTGAATTCAATTCGAAAAAGAATGTTTTCTGCTGCGTTCGACGCCACTGGGAAACAAAATTGCCAAACTCTAGTGATAAAAATAACCACAGCGTACCTTTTCCAACAGCGGGCGCCAGAATAAAGAGAAAAAAATAAACGGCCGACCACGCTAGTGAATCATACAAAAGAGGTATCAAGCTGTGTAATATTTATGCAGATCGAAAGAAACTATGCTAAACAACCTCTTACACGCGAAAACCCGACGCGCCCGGGCTAAACGAACCCCCACGAACCGAATAAACATTCGTGGCTTTGCCGCGAAATCTACGAACTATAAATTACTTAATTCGGCTCGCGTGATTGGTACCCAATCGGTGGTGACCTTGAGATGGTCAAGTGGCCATTGGCGCGTACCAAATTTGTCAAATTAAGGCAGTGTTAATCATCTCCTGATGATGACAACGTAGTTTTACTCTTATAAATATTCGTTATCTCGTTCATAACTGTATTCAGACAAGCATTCTCTTGGAAACGGTTTCACATGGAAAAAATATACAGAAAAGTTATTCTGTTTTAAAAGGTATGTCTAATTTTATTTATTTTTATGTGTTAACAGGTTTTGCAACTCCTTATTTTCAAATGGAATACCCTGTATATATATTCATTCAGATTCTTATTTGACTTCTAAAATAAATTTGATCAACTATGTATTATACTTATTGTTAACAGTTTATAAGAAATTTGGAAAATTTTTTGTGGTAAAATTCTTTGTATTGATGTACTTAATAATAACTTATAGTAACGCAACAAAAAATATAGGACCATCATATGGCTATCAACATTTGTTTAGAAATGAAAGGATAATCTAAAAGTCGGGAAATATACAGGGTATCCCAATGTTGTATAACGTGTTGCCTTTTTTTATGCACCGTGTACATACAAAAAATAAAATGGTTAAACACACACTTTTAAACATAATAACTTTTGTATTTAACATATTTTTCTATGCCAAACTTTTTCCGAGATAATGCTTGTCTAAACAGATACACCAGGTATATGTACACTTCTGACAAAATTTTATTTACAAGGCAATGTCCAATATTAAAATTGTGTAATTGTGTTAATATTAAAGTTAATTAATTGTGTTAATGTTTTGTGTAATTTGCATGTCAAGAACTCTCAATTTGACTTTGCCAAGAAAATGATTGATTGCCGCCAAAAAAATATCGATGAGATACTTTAGAAATTTCACTGCTACTGCATAACTAAAACTAAATGCGTCACAACGTTTTCGAAAAACAAAGGTGTGCCTGAGCTTTTCTAAAATCTTTTTCGAGATAATGAGTTTATTCCTTATCTTATGCATATCGTGTATATGGTACCGGGATTACAGTATACAGGGTTGGAAATTCTACACTTTTAAATGACAAAGCGCTGCGCATATGCGCCTCTCCTAGAGAGAGTTATATACATTGATTGCACCCGTCATATGACGCCGGGTTTGTTTATTGTCAGCTAAAGGCTATAGGCGCAAGGCGTGGCCTATTTCCTTCCACAACAAATCTTTCACGTGTTAAATGCTACTATCTCCGTTTTGAATGACCGTTTTCCATACCAGTATAAGTTTGCGCTTATTCAGATTTTTTATTCTATTATTTCGGTCTAGCGTATGCATTCTAAAACGTCTAATTATGTTGGAGATATATTGAGACAAAGATGTAAGAAAGCGAGGGCTGCTTGGATCAAATTCAGAAGGTTTGTTTAATAATTTTAGGCAATTGTTCAAGGGTATGAATACGTGCCTAGACAATGATATTTCTTGCGAGAGAGAACATTGAGTTATTTTTTTCTACGTGATTTTCATACGAAATATATTAAAAGTAATATAACTTTTCTATGACTTTCATTCAAAATAAGAGTACGATATATATGGTAAAATTGTTTATAGCTTTGTCCATTGTCCACCAACTTTGTACCAAATATCGTGTTGAAAATTTAAATTATTTTTTTTTTAAATTAGTGCTCTTTTATTCATTGTTACCTGGAGATTTTATCATGTTGTATAAGATAAGCTAATTTAAAATTAATACTAATTAAAAATGATAAATTGGTTCGCTTACTTTTACAATTTGTTACAATTCTGTCTCTTGAATGATTAAGTTTATTGTTATGTTTAAAATTTTAAACAAAATAAAATTTTAAAATATTAAACAAAAAAAACTTCCCTGGAAGCAATATGCTGTTAAAGTTACAAATCTTAGGTACATCTACTCATATTGTAAGCGATATCAAGATACTAAAATAAACTGCTTGAAAATCTATACCGGAAACCACCTCAACCACACACAGATTAATAGAACATATTAAAAGGAAGCCATACTGACGCTCCACAGGTTGCATATTATGTTACCTACTGGTGTGACATGTTGCCGAACGAACGAAGCTACACAATAAAACCGAATTAACGGATCAAGTCTATTTCACCGACTTTTATTCATTTAAGGTGTCAATTGTGGACACTAGGACGACATGCCCTTTGACATTCCCCTGTCGATTTCCCTGAACGCTACGTATTCCTCCTAGGCATTTCCGAAACTGAATAGGACGACACGATTTTATTTTATCGTCTAACATAACCTTAATTGACGGAGGTTTTACGCCCCGCCATAAAACTCTTTTCACGGATCCAATTTATACGTTTCGGTATATCTCGAAATTAGCCTTGAGATAATGGTCCGTCGTAAATTTTATGTACCTAGTTTTATTTAATTTTGGAATTTTCTCTCGGGCTTCAGCGCGACGAACTTTACATGGCGCCGCTACAGACGTTTACTTCGAAAGTTACATGAGTCGAAATTAATTCGAAAGTTACAATCAATGGAGAGTTACATGAATTCATCGTCAGAAATGACATATCCAGAGTTCGATTTTATTAGATACCATCAGTGTGATATATCCGACGGCGAATGATGAAGAACGAATGTGACCTGGAGAACCGTGGTGCTTTTGTCATAATAAAACTACAATTTAATTTAACTGGGGCTAGGTAAATATTTGAAAATATATCAATATTAGTAAATACAGCTCACAGAAACGAGTTTCGCAGCCAAAAATAGTATAATTAATTTATCTCAAAAGATCGACTGTAATCTATAACTTGTATAATTTTCCTATAACATATTTATATAATTATTTATATATTTATAGTTAATATATTAGGCATATTTTTTATAATTGTTCACTATAAGTATGTAGGTATATTTTATTCCCATTATTTGTAATTTTTCTTTTCTTTTTTTGCCTCTTGAATTTATATTAATCTCTCTCCTTTCTGGTTTATGGAATGTAATATATATTCAGTGTTTTTACGACTTCAAAAACAATAATAATTTCTTATACCTAAATTAAAACATTAGTTTTTTCTTATCACTGGAAATATTTTTTACTGCCACTATTTAATTGGTGCTTTATGTTACTATTTTATATACTTTCAATACAATTTCACAGACAATATTTGAAAATAATTCCTAAATAAGCAATAAACATAAAACGTTTTGCCCATAAGCATAACAAATAAAACAATTAATATTTTATGCATATAATTGTGAAAATAATTACCGTTTATGACAAATATTTACAATCACGCGATTAAAACTCTAACTGCTTTGATTTTATGACGTAAAATTTCCATCGACGTTTATGACGAATTATGACCGATTCGTTTACCTAACATCGACAAAAATTAATACCTACCGAATTAATAATAATCAATTAGAATGCTATAACCATTCCCATGTATTATTCACTGATACCTAGACAAGAAATTCCGACAAATTTGTTATTACTATTTAATGTACCTAGTTCCAATTATTGAAAGAATAATTTGACCTATCGGCTGAATTATTTATAACAGAATGAAGCATTAATAAAGGTCGATGAAATTTTGTTACATAAGTTACGTAAATTACTTAAAAATTTAATATCACTTGGAACTTCCACAACAATTTTATTGAATTTCGAGTATTTTTTTTTTATAATCTATAAATCATCTATAATCTATAAGGCACTTTTTTAGTCTTCGTTTATATGTGGGAAATTAAGAAAAAATGTAAATATTAATAACCGTTTCTTCTCTAGCAATTAACCAAAATCTAACATTTTAGATATTTTAAATATGTGTATAGTCTAAAAAACAAATAAAATGAGATGATTTATTATTAATCACGCTCTACAGATCGGGGAAGGTATTCAGAATCACATGATAATCACTGACGGATAGCATGCCTGTACACAGTAGTTGAGAAAATCAGTGGTGGCATGGAAATCTGTTTTATCAGAAATAATAAATGTTATACAATACTGATCTACAACTGTCCTTTTTATCACGCAGATGACTCATCTAATTATTTATTTGTTGGGCTGTAAGAAATAAATCATTTATAAAACACGTCGCTCATAATGGGTACTAATTCTACCAAAATTTAAAAATATTTCTCCTCCTTTTTATTATGGTATAAAAATGCTTAATGAAATAAAAATGACAGGTAACGGAAGTTAGGCAATCCTAACATAAATATAAATTAGGTAAACAGATTTTTATTTGATTAATAAAGGCTATAAATTAACCCAAAATAGCGGTTTTACGCATGCGTCATCTGTTAATTAAAGTATAAACTATTTTACTGCCAAAAAAAGTTCGGTGCTCTGTCGTAAAAATCACAGACATTCCTGTAAAGCCTGAGATCGCCAGAAATATTTATTAAATCCGTAATCCGAGGTAGCAACGTTTAATGCCCGATGAAAAGCAAGCAGGCTTTTATCGCTATTATTAACTGGATTAAAATGTCAACAGCAGTGTTTATAGACTTCCCACGCTTTTATCTAAAAACGTATAATAAATCACGACAAGTAGTAAGCCTTCTCAATTAGAGTTTACTATAAAAACGTCGGCTAATTTTTTATTAATGGAATTACAACACACATAGTTTTGTCTTTACAATTATTTTACACTACTGGGTGTCAATGACATTCCGTCATATTTGAAGGGATTTAAGAAAGAATAAACAATTGCCTTATATGTACACCATGTGCTCGCACGATAATGAAAGAAAACATGGTGCCTATAAAACTTTATTGTATCTTGGGTTGGTAACTATGTATGTATCTGTGTTTACGCAAACAACAGATGGCGTTCGCATTTAATCATTTCATTAGGTTGCAAGTTCATACGAAGATTATATTTGTTGAACTTTGTTTATGTTCCCTAATATGTACACGACAGTCGCGCGACTCTGGAAAAAATATAACAAGCTTTAATACAATTGGCGCCTAAAGCATTATGGTAATTCCTGTGTATTTATGATTAATAATGATCCATGCTAATTCAAGCCTGCTGAAGGACTTTTTATTAAAGAAATATCAATATTTTGAATTTTGGAACAAACAATATGTACCTATTGAAGAATTTTTATTCAGGTGTTTTTTTTCACCATTGGATATATATAATATATATATATATATATATATATATATATATATATATATATATATATATATATATATATATATATATATATATACCCCCCCCCCCCCAAAAAAACCGGAAGGGGGGGGAGAAAGGGGGGGGGGGGGGGGGGGAGGGGGGGGGGGGGGGGAGGGGGGGGGGGGAAGGGAAGGGGGGGGAAAAGAGAAAAAAAAAAAAAAAAAAAAGAAAAAAAAAGAAAGGGAAAAAAAGGGAGGGGAAAAGAAAAAAAAAAAAGGAAGGGGAAAAAAAAAAAAAAAAAGGGGGAGGGGGGGGAAAAAAAAAAAGGGGAAAAAAAGAAGAAAAAAAAAAGGAAAGGGGAAAAAAAAAAAGGAGAAAAAGGGAAAAAGGGGGGGGGGGGAGGGGAAAAAAAAAAAAGGGGGGGGGGGGGGGGGGGAGAAAAAAAAGGGGGGGGGGGGGGGGGGGGGGGAAAGGAAAAAAAAGGGGGAAAAAAAAAGGGAGGGGGAAAAAAAGAAAAAAGGGGGGGGGGGGGGGGGGGGGGGGGGGGGGGGGGGGGGGGGGGGGGGGGGGGGGGGGGGGGGGGGGGGGGGGGGGGGGGGGGGGGGGGGGGGGGGGGGGGGGGGGGGGGGGGGGGGGGGGGGGGGGGGGGGGGGGGGGGGGGGGGGGGGGGGGGGGGGGGGGGGGGGGGGGGGGGGGGGGGGGGGGGGGGGGGGGGGGGGGGGGGGGGGGGGGGGGGGGGGGGGGGGGGGGGGGGGGGGGGGGGGGGGGGGGGGGGGGGGGGGGGGGGGGGGGGGGGGGGGGGGGGGGGGGGGGGGGGGGGGGGGGGGGGGGGGGGGGGGGGGGGGGGGGGGGGGGGGGGGGGGGGGGGGGGGGGGGGGGGGGGGGGGGGGGGGGGGGGGGGGGGGGGGGGGGGGGGGGGGGGGGGGGGGGGGGGGGGGGGGGGGGGGGGGGGGGGGGGGGGGGGGGGGGGGGGGGGGGGGGGGGGGGGGGGGGGGGGGGGGGGGGGGGGGGGGGGGGGGGGGGGGGGGGGGGGGGGGGGGGGGGGGGGGGGGGGGGGGGGGGGGGGGGGGGGGGGGGGGGGGGGGGGGGGGGGGGGGGGGGGGGGGGGGGGGGGGGGGGGGGGGGGGGGGGGGGGGGGGGGGGGGGGGGGGGGGGGGGGGGGGGGGGGGGGGGGGGGGGGGGGGGGGGGGGGGGGGGGGGGGGGGGGGGGGGGGGGGGGGGGGGGGGGGGGGGGGGGGGGGGGGGGGGGGGGGGGGGGGGGGGGGGGGGGGGGGGGGGGGGGGGGGGGGGGGGGGGGGGGGGGGGGGGGGGGGGGGGGCGGGGGGGTTTTTGGGGGGGGGGGGGGGGGGGGGGGGGGGGGGGGGGGGGGGGGGGGGGGGGGGGGGGGGGGGGGGGGGGGGGGGGGGGGGGGGGGGGGGGGGGGGGGGGGGGGGGGGGGGGGGGGGGGGGGGGGGGGGGGGGGGGGGGGGGGGGGGGGGGGGGGGGGGGGGGGGGGGGGGGGGGGGGGGGGGGGGGGGGGGGGGGGGGGGGGGGGGGGGGGGGGGGGGGGGGGGGGGGGGGGGGGGGGGGGGGGGGGGGGGGGGGGGGGGGGGGGGGGGGGGGGGGGGGGGGGGGGGGGGGGGGGGGGGGGGGGGGGGGGGGGGGGGGGGGGGGGGGGGGGGGGGGGGGGGGGGGGGGGGGGGGGGGGGGGGGGGGGGGGGGGGGGGGGGGGGGGGGGGGGGGGGGGGGGGGGGGGGGGGGGGGGGGGGGGGGGGGGGGGGGGGGGGGGGGGGGGGGGGGGGGGGGGGGGGGGGGGGGGGGGGGGGGGGGGGGGGGGGGGGGGGGGGGGGGGGGGGGGGGGGGGGGGGGGGGGGGGGGGGGGGGGGGGGGGGGGGGGGGGGGGGGGGGGGGGGGGGGGGGGGGGGGGGGGGGGGGGGGGGGGGGGGGGGGGGGGGGGGGGGGGGGGGGGGGGGGGGGGGGGGGGGGGGGGGGGGGGGGGGGGGGGGGGGGGGGGGGGGGGGGGGGGGGGGGGGGGGGGGGGGGGGGGGGGGGGGGGGGGGGGGGGGGGGGGGGGGGGGGGGGGGGGGGGGGGGGGGGGGGGGGGGGGGGGGGGGGGGGGGGGGGGGGGGGGGGGGGGGGGGGGGGGGGGGGGGGGGGGGGGGGGGGGGGGGGGGGGGGGGGGGGGGGGGGGGGGGGGGGGGGGGGGGGGGGGGGGGGGGGGGGGGGGGGGGGGGGGGGGGGGGGGGGGGGGGGGGGGGGGGGGGGGGGGGGGGGGGGGGGGGGGGGGGGGGGGGGGGGGGGGGGGGGGGGGGGGGGGGGGGGGGGGGGGGGGGGGGGGGGGGGGGGGGGGGGGGGGGGGGGGGGGGGGGGGGGGGGGGGGGGGGGGGGGGGGGGGGGGGGGGGGGGGGGGGGGGGGGGGGGGGGGGGGGGGGGGGGGGGGGGGGGGGGGGGGGGGGGGGGGGGGGGGGGGGGGGGGGGGGGGGGGGGGGGGGGGGGGGGGGGGGGGGGGGGGGGGGGGGGGGGGGGGGGGGGGGGGGGGGGGGGGGGGGGGGGGGGGGGGGGGGGGGGGGGGGGGGGGGGGGGGGGGGGGGGGGGGGGGGGGGGGGGGGGGGGGGGGGGGGGGGGGGGGGGGGGGGGGGGGGGGGGGGGGGGGGGGGGGGGGGGGGGGGGGGGGGGGGGGGGGGGGGGGGGGGGGGGGGGGGGGGGGGGGGGGGGGGGGGGGGGGGGGGGGGGGGGGGGGGGGGGGGGGGGGGGGGGGGGGGGGGGGGGGGGGGGGGGGGGGGGGGGGGGGGGGGGGGGGGGGGGGGGGGGGGGGGGGGGGGGGGGGGGGGGGGGGGGGGGGGGGGGGGGGGGGGGGGGGGGGGGGGGGGGGGGGGGGGGGGGGGGGGGGGGGGGGGGGGGGGGGGGGGGGGGGGGGGGGGGGGGGGGGGGGGGGGGGGGGGGGGGGGGGGGGGGGGGGGGGGGGGGGGGGGGGGGGGGGGGGGGGGGGGGGGGGGGGGGGGGGGGGGGGGGGGGGGGGGGGGGGGGGGGGGGGGGGGGGGGGGGGGGGGGGGGGGGGGGGGGGGGGGGGGGGGGGGGGGGGGGGGGGGGGGGGGGGGGGGGGGGGGGGGGGGGGGGGGGGGGGGGGGGGGGGGGGGGGGGGGGGGGGGGGGGGGGGGGGGGGGGGGGGGGGGGGGGGGGGGGGGGGGGGGGGGGGGGGGGGGGGGGGGGGGGGGGGGGGGGGGGGGGGGGGGGGGGGGGGGGGGGGGGGGGGGGGGGGGGGGGGGGGGGGGGGGGGGGGGGGGGGGGGGGGGGGGGGGGGGGGGGGGGGGGGGGGGGGGGGGGGGGGGGGGGGGGGGGGGGGGGGGGGGGGGGGGGGGGGGGGGGGGGGGGGGGGGGGGGGGGGGGGGGGGGGGGGGGGGGGGGGGGGGGGGGGGGGGGGGGGGGGGGGGGGGGGGGGGGGGGGGGGGGGGGGGGGGGGGGGGGGGGGGGGGGGGGGGGGGGGGGGGGGGGGGGGGGGGGGGGGGGGGGGGGGGGGGGGGGGGGGGGGGGGGGGGGTATATATATATATATATAACATGATGATGTTTGCTTTAAAACATTTCACTTAAAAATCAATAAAAACTTCAAACTTTACACAATTTGACAAGTTATTACGAGTTTATTATTGAAATTAGATAATAAGCTTTTCAGACAAAAGTTATAGATTTTTTTTATATGCTTTATAAATATTTATAAAGTAATATGAGAAAAGGACAAAAATTAACATCAGAAACCAAAAAACTGAACCAGTTTTCTTTTACAGTATATATTATTGCATATTCTGATTCCTTGAATTTTTTCCTCCTCTGAAATATATATGTATGTCTATGTTTGCTTCAGAAAGTCGAAAAATATTTTATTTAAAAAGTAATTAGCGACAACGGATCGCAGCTACAATTGACGTCTGGACCAGAAAAAAAGAAGAAGAACGAAGAAGAAAAAAGAAGAACTGTCATTTTAAAAAGTATTGAACTATATTTCAATAATTTATATTTACCCGTATGATCCATTGTTTAAAACAAGAATAATGTTTAGCGAAGAGGAACAATTTGAAGTTATTCACTTATTTTTAAAATAAATATGTCGCGACCTGCTGACGCTAACATAGACAAATTATATATTTTTGAAAAGAAAAAATTCAAGGAAATAGAATATGCAATAATATACAGGGTGTTCCATTTAAAAAACACTACATCGATTCAGTTTTATGATTTATGATGTTCAATTGTTTTTACTCATATCGTGTTATAAAAACGTATGCAAGAACTATTTTCGAATTTCAATAATAAACTCGCAATAACTTGTCAAATTAAAAAAATTAACCCTGTACATGCTACACACTAAACTGGTAGACACACCCATTTTTTTTAGCAGCAAACGTTTATCTCACATTTTTTAAACCATGAAAACATATTTTACATGATAATGAACATTTTCTACAAAAAAAAAAAAAAAAAAAAAAAACAGGACATACGATTAGAAACCATATTTATAATTCATAATCTCTCATCTTCCTTAAAATAACATAACATAACTTTAAGCATTTTTTCCTTATTTACGTATTTTTTTAAAGACACCTCCTAAAAATATTTTTCTCTACACGTGGAGGAGCACACGTTACGCGTTGAGAATAAACTATTCATGAGATTTGTGTGGGTAGAAAATGGAGGTCAATCCAATATTAAGAAGAATTATTTTCATGCCGGGGGATATGTAATACTTGTAGATGTAAGTTGAAGTATCGTAAAAAAGGTATTCCTTGACTTGTATTTCAATCGTATATATGTATATCTAACTACCATTATTGATTGTGCTACATCATTGTTGACTTTATAAGAAGTTCGGTAAGTCCTTTTGTGGAGAACATTCTTAGAATTCCTTAATCTCATAAGAAGTTTTTTTTAAGAAGAAAGTGACTATAGAAGTTACCATACATATAATTCATTAAGCACAATGTCAAAAAATATACAATAACTACGTAATTATATAGCTACGAGATATAAGAAAAAAAATAAAAATGAATCTGAGACCACTTAGGTAGTTCTAACAATATACCTGTATTTGTTTGTTTTGTTTCTTTGAAAGTTGCCCCACAGAAGAGAGAATTCTAGTTTTGTGTGGTGAGCTCATGTATGTGGAATATTTCACAATAATTTATGTATTAGAGCTCTGCAGGTGAACTTTATGTTAACCTAATTTTATAATAATAATCTTTTGTCTTTAAAACTTTAGTGTTTGTGACAACTGTTGACAATGTCAACAAAATCGTATGTCTTAGCTAACCTTTGTCCAATATGACTGACATATAAACAAGTTATTACCAGTTTGAACTATAGGCAATTTGGTGTAAAGTTTAAGTTCTTAAAAATTGAATCTGATGCCGATTTCAAGGGTATTGTAAATACCCCATTGCCTTGAGCTGAATGTACCATTTCTATTTTATTTTTAGGTTTTATTGCAAATTAGCTCCGGGTGCTCGAATTACTAGTTCTGTCTTTATCATTTACCTTCATGAAGATGGACGGTGACATGATCTGAGGACTAAAAGTTAATATTCGTGATATTAATAAAAAGTGCTACATGACAGATTTTCCAAAAAAAAAGACGTTCCGAAAATTTGCAAAAGGTCATCGCCCCTCTTTCGTTTCACTATTTATTTGATTACAAAAGATAAAAGATCATAACAAACATGAGTCGTTTATTTCTTCTCAAATTTCTTATTAAACCGAAAACCATGCAAACACCCCGTCGCATGTCGAAAGGTCGCTACGGTCGACATCAGAAAAAGCCATCAGTTTCGGAGATTAAAATAATAAATGTTGCCTTGAAATAATAGACAATTAACCAGCTGTCGTTCCCCATAAACGTATGTGGGCGGAATGTTCTCCGTTGTTTTGTAGTTACTCCCCATTTATACTCCTAATTGCACGTTGCACGGCGAAATTAACACCTACAATAAGGAAGGACGGCGCGTTTCCTATTATTTGTCGGGTCGAAGTTTATTATTGGAACGGTTCAAGGCGTCTCTTTTCGGTACCTCCGCTCACCCACAACCTGTCTCACAGGCGGATCGTGTTCTTCGAGATGAATTGACACTCCTTAATCCAGTGTTGCCGTTATTGAGGAAGCGTAAACCTATACAGGGTGATTCAGCTTGAGTGTTTACAATATCGGTGTACCTAGAAGACTCTGAAACAATCAATTCGATATAGGCAACTTGAGGTCTATCGAGTCGGGAAATACCCCAAAATCGGTCCGCAACATTCACATAAACATACGCATAACATTTTTTATTTAAGCTTTTCATTTCTTTGTTTTGGATTTTCGGGCATTTTTTGAGGGTTATGTCAAAATTCCTAACTGATCGGCCAATTCTGAGATCAGATTCGGTCTCAGCGCCCCAAAATACGTGTGGAAATTCGGGCATTCTTAAGGTGTTTTTTGAGGTTAGGAAAAATGCAAGAGCCAATCGGACAAAACGGATATCAGATTCGTGTTCAGCGGGTCAAAATGCATGAGAATACTTTTATGCGCTCTCGAAATGCACTCAACTTTTATTTTTGTGCTTGCCTGTGTAATTATTAGATAGTGTAGTTCGTTGAAAGCGGTCTCAAAAAACATCGTCTTCGTTGAATGCGGCTATAATACGCTTCATACTAGCAACTGATGCGGAATCGGCATCAGTTTAAATACACTCCATTTCACAACGTTGTTTACGAAGGTTGCCATGGCAGCGTGGCAACTTACCTTACCGTATACGAGATGGTGTCGCAGACTTCCACGCCGCTTCGGCTGCGTTTTAAACGACGGTGATGATTAAAATAGTTCATTGTTATCTATCAGTCGGCAAAGCTATCCGTCGAATTCGCATCATAGAAATGTTTCCTATGTACGACCCATTTCTGTTTTATTAGGAAAAATAATTTTTAGATGGAACTTATATGCTAAAAGTATATGGATTTGGAAAAGTATCTTTATATTCTCATTTTTTTATATATATAAAAAAAATGATAATTCTCCGTTTAGTATCAGTCCGCTTCACCTATCATTAACCTTTAGACTGCCAGCCGGCTGGCTCATATATGGGACAGTATTAAAATAATAGTTTTAGTGATGAATACAGATATTATAGTGAATTTTCCAATTTAATAGGCTCTCTGATCTCTAAAGGATACAACTGAAATTCTTTCTAGTCGATCGAGGTACCCAAACTACCCCTAGCGAGGCGGTGAAATATTTAAAAACTCGTTATTGAACTTGTATTCGTTATTGAACTTTTTACTGATTTTTTTTTAGTAAATAGCCTGTAAAATCTGTAAAATGTATCCTAAAATTTTCCGCAATTGATTGAGATGCCGAAACTACCCCTAGCGAGGGGGTGAAATTTTCAAAAATTCGTTATTAGGTGGGTATTGACTTTACACGATTTTTTTCGGAAGCACGCTGTAAAATCTGTAAAATGTACCCTAAAATTTTCCGCAATTGATTGAGATGCCGAAACGGGGTGATATTTTCAAAATTCTTTATTGAACGGTTATTGACTTTTTATCGGTTATTTCAAATTAATTTTTTTTAAAATAGAATAATTATTAGGTTTTTACTTGAATTACTGTATTTAGGATAACTAATAATTTTTTTGAGATACTTGAATATAATGTGTTCGATTGAATTAGAATGTAAAACATTGAATATCTACCTATAACTATATAAATATATAAGTATAAAAATATATACGTATGAAAATATATACGTATGAAAATATGTGAGTCTATGGATGAAGAAAAAAATATTATTTCAGTGTAACTGATCGCTTTTTTCACGTTTTTGAGTGGTTTTATTGATGACTAAATATATTTTAGAGTGTTTTTTGGTAGTTTTATAATATCAAGCACATTCGGTTAAAAATAAATATATAGTAATTTACACAATCTGAAAATTTTTAACATTGGCCCGACTGTTGCCAGCCGGCCTAGCTCATATATGAGCCACCCGTGACCTCGACAACGTCTCTAGATGTATTAGATGTTTATATATATAAACTTTGCCCCTCAAAAATATCCATTTATAAGGGAAAAATGCCGGCAGTCTAAAGGTTAAATCCGCAAGCCACCTCTGTTTAGGAATCAGATCAGATTGAATATGAGTGTTTATTTTTTGTACCTTGGAACTGATTTTCTCTTTGACACGTTTTGCATTAACGGAGACTGATTAGAATGAAAATGATTCTTATGTCAATGTGAACGTTGCAGACAAATTTTGAGATATTTCCCAATTCGATGGACCCCAAGTCATCCTGTATGAAATTAATTGTTTTAGAGTCCTCTACACACTGAAGAGTTTTAAAACTTATCTGAATCACTCTGTAGAATTATCAATTTCATAGATTGCAGAAAAGGAAGACACTCCTCATAACAGATGAATTTCCGGTAGAATGCAATTAATCGCTAAGAATTACAAGGCGATTTCAAGGTCCAGTGTTCATTTAATGCGCCTAATGGTGTTGCAATTAACTGGCTGTAAGTGACGATTTAATGGTGAAGTGGTGGTAGTATGGAAATTTGTTAAAATCAAGTAAAATCTGTGAAGTTGGCTTCTTCAAATTATTCATTAAATTATCTGTTCTATTTCTGACTCTTCTGCTCAAGGAATGCTAATTTTTGTGCAGTAATGAAAATAAAATCGTTTTAGTTCATTTCCCTAAGGTTAGTTCACGAATACCCTTTTGTTGTCGTTAAATAGTGAAAGTAACTCAGTGGGTAAAACGCTGGGTGGGAAATGGTGATTATTCCGAGCCATTATCCGTGCGGGTTCGAATTCCGTCTGAGGCAATTTTTAACTATCACAGGGTTTGGTTACTGTTCATTAGGCCTTTTCCATGTGTATTCTCCCTCTGACACAATCGTAATTATTTCTAGAGATAATGTCGATTTCTATGGTGAGATTTTTTTTATAACTTAAAATAAATAATAATTTGATCGGTGGACAAAAGAACCAAATCGATGGAAATTGATATAAGGCATATTTTAAACAATGGTGACTATTAGTCTACTTACCATTATGGTAGACGAAAACTTACTAGGACTGGGACTCAATAGAACTGGCTCAGTTCAAGGTTACCGATCCTAAATACCTTAACTATAAGACGTTTTGATTACTGTCAACTCATACAACTTTGAGCCACTTTTTGAGGTTTTTTAACTGTGATTACTTTGTTATAAATTATTATGCATCGTATATCAATGAAAGTTTTACCCAACATACCTACACATTTCAGTTATCAAATGCCATGATGGTAGAAATTCAATCTTGTAGGCGAGGAGAGGGAGAATTTTTTTTGTGGCACATTTTTGTACTCCATGAGGGTACAACAATATTCCACCGTTTTTTTTTAGGTTGAAAAAATATGATAATCGACCAATGGCAACTTGTTGTAATGGTTTTCTTGTTATTCGGCATATTGACTTTGCTAACTAAAAAAATATTTCTCTAAAATTTACATTTTTTTCCAAGTTTTTTAGGAAACGTTACAATACAAAGAAATGCAAAAAGAGTTCCTTCTTTATCTTTTTTTATTCAAATCCAGTAACTATGTAGAAAATAACATTTTCCTCTTGAAGAGTACCCTTTTTATTTTACAAAATAAAATTTCTCAAAACTTTTTTCTCACTCAAAACCTCGTTTTTTAACGAAGGTTATTAGGTTTAGAAAAAATCACAATATTAGTAGAAAATATCACAACGGTAGGAAACTCAAAGGCTCAATACATTAGGTATATAACATTTTCTTCTTGAAGTGACCTTCATAAACAGTCTCGGCTAAAAGTCAGTTTAGCAAGAAAACAAAGACAAAAAAACAACAAACAAGAAAACCTTTAATTTCAATGCATGAAAGAGAAAAAGTTGGTGGCACAAATAATTTACAACATACCAAAAACGATGGCACTAAGTTGCACCCTGACGTTCCCATTTGTTGACGTTGTGCAGAAAATAACATAGTTTTGAAAATATGGTAACTAATGGTATGAAACTATGGAACTAATATGGTAATTTATAGATAAAATTATAGGGTACAGAAGCCACTAGAGCATGCAAACGTTCAAAAAACGGTACATAATTTTATACAATAACCGTGGTCACGACCATCAGCACTGGGCTGCCGCATCGGTGACCTTGAACCGAGTCAGTTCTCTCACAGTATAACTACTTGCCTCTTATCTTTGTTTTTTATGTATTTTTTTTCTTAGTAGAAACAGAAGCCTATTAGCATAAAATAAAACGGGATTCGTATTATTTCGCGAGTCGAGATTCTGGGGACGGGATTTCGGGATATACGAGCGAGCGCCCGCTTACACGCATTTTTACGACGGCCATATCTTTATCGCCCAGATGGTCCTTATACAATAACACGAAATAACCCAGTTTCAAATGGCGCTGCATTTGGCGGAGTTCCGGGGCAAATACGGCGACGGAGCTGAGCGCGCGAACTACTTACAATCCTTAATACAATTGTCGCCGACTGCTTTGTGCCGTTTCTACTTATTTTTTTGGGATTATCGCCACTTGTGCCGCGCTTTAATTGCGACTCTAAAAGAGGACATTAATTTCATCGAGCTGCGCTGTTAACAAGAGGTGGAGGAAAGGGGCGAAACTTCAGGAAAGTAGATTGGATGCGAGGGGTAGTCAGTGCTTAACGAGATTTTTTAAGAAAAAAAAGCAATGCCGTCTAGGGAATGCATGGTTCAAGAAAAAAAACTGATGCAACGACATATTGTAAATTTAAAATGCGTTTTGAAGAAAAAAAGTAGGTAGGTACTATTTGATTATTTCGCATACGAACGCATTGTTACGAATTAGGTAACATATCTATGTGACCATCAGGTCACATAGATATGTTACATAGATATGTGATCATTACCACGTTACTATATGGTAACATAGATTTATATATCATACATTTAGATATCCTTGACTATATACCGACAGCTTTCCAAGTTGGAATAACGTCGGATTATCTTGGCTATGAGTGGCAGATAATAACAGGTGACCTTTTAACCAATCAAACACACACAAAAAAAATCGCCGTTTTTTACTAACTAGAGGCGCAATATTGAGGTTTTAATTTTAATCAAACAATTGTGATCAAAAGTAAAGAATATTAAAGGAATTTATATCATATAAAGTTCGACATTTCGGTATTATTATCTTAGTTTCCTCAGTATTTTTTCGGAATATTTGTCTCAAATACTAGTTTGTTATATTTGTCTCAAATTAATTATTGCTTTTCCTTGAATGTGTAATATTGTATTTATAATAAATAAGTAGAAAACTGGATTTCAAAAATGTAGATTCAAAAGTCGAAACGTGACGCAAGTTAATTTAATATGTCATTTGCTTCTGTATTGCAGTATTTTGATCCAAAATTCATCGAACTTTAAAAATCTAATCAAGCAAGATCGCCAAGATTTTGTGACGTATTTAATCGATTTACTTAAATTATTGGGAAAAATTGATAGAATCGAAATTTGAGGAGTATGCATATTGAATATTTGAAAAATGACAGAGAACTGTAAAACCGTACACCAACATTTTCTCTTAACGACATTTTCTAATATTTTTTATCACCCTGATTTTTTACATTATTTTCCAAAATTTGACAAACAAGCAATATTTGACCGTAATGTTATAATTTGTGCAAAATAAGTTAGGCACTTAAAACATGAACGTCCTTAGATGAGATTACTAAAATATCTAACAATAACCATTTTTCCCATATGATGCTACAGCTTTCGTGAACATATTCTATGTTTATGAATTGATAAAAAAAACATAGTTTAAAATTGTTGCCTCAGTTATTAATATCTACTACTATAAAGTCTTAATTCGTGTTTTAAAAGATTATTGTGGATGGTACGACGGTCCAAATTATTATTATTATTTTTTATTTCAAAGTAATAGGTACCTATCCAATCCAGTATTATCATCATTACTTCCACATTTACATAGTGTTTGAGACCGAGATCTCTAAACAATATTCCCGTCGGGCTTCCTTATGAAACGGCAACGTCTTTGCCTCCGTGCGTTAGCGACAGGGTGAAAAATTGGGCGCGTCACGCTCTCGTTTTGTTTTTAGTCAGTTTGATAGGAATAAAGTAGACCAACAATCCATATAAAACAAATCGTCCACTTTCCATCAAACCCGTAATGTGAAATGAAAATATAATAACGGTTAAATTTGAACACGTCAGCAATACACTATGCTGCTTTTCTTTCTAATTTTTTCACGCATGCTTTTTTTCTAATTTTCCATGATGTGTTACATCGTGAAGATGAGAAATATTGCGTATGCAGCTTTTTTTCTACTGGGTTTTAGAGATTTGGGTACTCTTCTCAAACCACTTAGTCCCAAAAAACATGCATGGAATACATATAAGTACTCAATCAACCTAGGTATATAAGAATCAAATATATACAGGTATGTTGGGATACCCGTTGAGGTCAGCTTCAAACGATTGACACTGTTATTCCAAATTATTCTAGTGAAATTTTTCTAAACAATTTTAGTGAGAGTAATTATGATGAAAATATTCTCAAAATATATGGCGAATTTAAAAATCAGAATCTAGTTTCTGACTCAAGACGGAAATTATTGAGAAAAAAATTGATCAAAAATTTTGATTTTATTAGTAGACACGACCGATATAAAAGGAAAATAGAAGCAGATCAGTTACAGTTAACTACTACCACTTGTATATATTTACGTTTATTGTCACGACTGGATAAATAACTATAAATATAGCCCTGATGGCAACAGGACTGGATGGAAAAATGGTTTCAAAAAGGTTGTATTTGTAAAGCTGATATCGGTAGTTGCAAGATGTATTAATTACCGAAAAATATACGTCTATAATTTTTTTAAGATAGAAAACGTTAAGCGAAACTATATTATTTTAAAATGCGCTGTTATGTAGTCGTTCACAAACCTGTAGTAGGATAGTATAATCATTCAACTTTTAGGTTTATTTTTACACCCGATGGTACATGCTCTCTTTCGTGATAAAGAATATATTGTAAAACACACCGACCGACCCAGCAACCATATGTATAGCATTCTGTAAACACTCATTAACATACATACACATACATATATTGGGTTTATTTATTATTGAAGTATGCGTGTATAAGTAATATTTATTTTAATACTGTTGCCGGTGAATAAGTGTGTTCTGTGCATCCGGTAACATGTACAACCTTTAAAACCAGATGTGATGAACGAATGTTTAATTAAATCATATCAATTTTAACAATCAATTTTTAATAATTAGTTGTACAAATATGAGATTAATATAATAATGAGAATCCATGTGATATGAAAATACACCGGGTGTGCCGCAAGGTACGGTATTTGGGCCTTTGGGCGTTTATTAATTTAATATTTTATACATATGAGCTGCAAGGGCACTTATTATAACCTAAAAAAAGATGTAGTAAATATTTTCTGTGGTAATGTGGTTTAGCTTCTTGTATTTAAATTGAGACATTATGAACCGTGTTAAATGAGACTTTACTGTTTACCCTTGGGGTGTCACATACTCGTATTTTTATGAATGCATTATTTATTATCTTCGTTCTATGAATAAACCACAGTAATGGTAGCTTTTACAGTTTATGACGGTCTGCCCAAATAAATCCGGTACTTTATGTGGACAAGAAGTTAATTTTTTATTAGCCTTTTCATTTTTTTGACATTTATTAATAATGACACACACACTGTTCGCTGTATTCAGTTACAATGGCAAACCGAATACATAATAAATATGTGTATAAATATCAAACACAAAACTTTATAATTAAAATTTGTATACTGATATTTAAAAGCCAGCAAAGTAGTACAAATGTAAAAATAATATAGGTTATTTAATATTTTATATGAAATTTTAGGACAAATAAATGTCAAATGATTTTGTGGATTCGATAAGCTGGCTAACAATTACAAAAATAAAACAATCCTCGATAGAGAATTATTTCTTACTGATTTACACTAAGTAAAGCGAAAAAATGCACATATTAAAATATATAATTTTGTTTTAGCGTGTTATTTTTAGTTGTATTTTTGTTTTTTTCAGCACGTTATTTTAGTTTTCTGTTACTGTTTTAATTTATTTATAAACTGTCATTTATTAATTTATTTTAGTAGCTGAAGATAAACGGATACACGATGCGTATAATAATGTTGCGTATAATAAGAATTTGATCTCCAAAGCCTTCAATTCATCATTTTTACCCATGTTCAAAACTGGATAGTTACATCTTAAACCTTATCCTGACATTGTTCGCACTTCAGTTATCTTTTATTGTCAATTATATTGCTAAATTATAATATGTTAACTGATACGTACAGAGATAGTCAAATGAAAGATTTTCCCATCTCTATTTACACACATTAGACGTATAATACCATACAAATATGTATGTACTAACGTAAGAAAGTGAACTGAAATAACCTCTGGAATTTTTATTTGTAGCAACACAACGCCGATGTCTGGTTTTTGTTAAGTCTTATCTAAGTTAGAGTCGGTATCTATCAACTAAAAAAGTGGGGTGTCTAATGCTTTCTATATCCTCCCGAATATTTATAACCCACTCGAAAAAGATTTAGGCTATATTAAGATTGTCTAACAGCAAGAAAATGTATAATATTTATCTTTGTGTATGTATTTCGTTAGTTTTATGTAAGTAGTCCGTCTGCTTAAAATACTTATACATTGAAAATTGTGTACTTATCCATTTAGCTGCATAAGCTGCATTTCACTTTCAAGCATCTAGCATTTTACTCGTTAATAGTGTGATTGTCTTAATAACAAAATTATCATTAATAACAAAACGATATAAGAACAAATTAGCATCATTAACATTGTCGTCTTGAATATGTGGAATACCGATTCCTTTTTTCCAAGTATCTACATACATTATATATAATAAATACATTATATATGTACACAATTTTACAAAATAATTTGTATACTCGTACTTATAACTGGAACTAAATAGGTAAATGAAACACGGACAAATACATATTTTGGAGGAAGTCAACTGTTTAACAAGATTTCCCAACCCTCAACATTTCTGCTTTCTGGTATTATCATATCCATTTGCATAGTTTCTCCAAACGCAAATAATCACAGGCACCCAAAAAAAGTTTCTGACCTGGGGGTCTCACTATGTGTACTACATGTTTTTGAAGTCGCTGAATCCGAATCCGGGGTCAGTTTCATCCCAGTACGTCTGGGTTCGGCCATAACCTCAAAAAACCACCCTCAAATTTGCTATATCCGTTAAAACCACAAACACTGTGGCTCTGAATCCTCATAATCCTATAATACAATAACCCAACGGTTGTACATTACGTTGGATTACGGCATCTACATGTATTTATTTATTTACAGATTTTTTTATGGTGTATATTTGCTTGAGAACTATACAATCAGTTTCATTGTGAGAGATTGCGTTACATAATTACAACATCGAGTTATAGGATTATGTAATTATGTAGCTATGCCGTTATGTGGCTGTGGGGTTATTGGGTTATTGTATTATAGTATCATGAGGATTAAGAGCCATATGGTTTGTGGTTTTACGGATATGGTGAATTTCAGAGTGTTTTTTGAGGTTATGGCCGAACACGTGCTGGGATAAAACTGACCCCGGATGTAGATTGAGCGACCCCAAAAACATACAGTACACATAGTGAGACCCCCACGTCAGGAACTTTTTTTAACGGGTTTTAGGGTTAGGTATGGGGTTATGTTGTTATGTGGCTATGGGGTTATGGAGTTATTAGGTTGTGGGGTCAGTTGGTTATTGTATTATAGGGTTTGTGGTTTTAACGGATATAGCAAATTTGAGGGTGTTTTTTGAGGTTATGGCCGAACCCAGACGTGCTGGGATGAAACTGACCCCGGATTCGGATTCAGCGACTCCAAAAACATATTCCGTTATTTGAAGATATATGGATGAGAACAAAAAAAAACTGCAAATGGCTCGAAAAACTGCATCCGGTGACAATTCAAAATCCGTTGCGCCTTCTACCCTTAAGGAACCACCACAACCAAGTATTTTTTTTCAAATGGCACCCCTCAACCCCCATTTTTTTAACCATGATCAGGCGCTTACATGCTTTTAATAATATTATTATAATAATAATATAATAGTAATTGTTTACAATATAAAGTTAATTAAAATTTATAATATAATAGTAATTCTGGAGTAGGTACTGGAACCTTCGGCGTAGAAACAAAAAACTGGACGTTTTCCACGAAACACCGAACTACTACACTTTTCTCGACGCGCGTTTCGCCAACCAAGTTGGCATCTTCAGGAGAAGATTAAAACTCATGAGTTTTGATCTTCTCCCTGAAGATGTCAACTTGGTTGGCGAAACGCGCGTCGAGAAAAGTGTAGTAGTTCGGTGTTTCGTGGAAAACGTCGTTTTTTTTTTTTATAATAGTAATTGTTAATACAATTTTGAATGTATTCATAATAATTAGATATAATGTACTAAAAGAATGTCTGTATTTCTGTGGCAGCATTTCATGTTAGTTTCTGTACTTAAATGTGTACAGTGTACGTCTATAAGTACGTGCGTTTTTTCCCAGCGACTTCAAAGCTCCGAGATCCAAGCGATTACCACTATAATTATACGTCTCGGCTAACGAACACATCCTCATAAACCTCTGACATCGTAACAATTAGATGTGCCGTAATTGCTTCATCAAGAATGGAACGAAATCCGCACCAGCTTAACCGTAAACACACACACCTCATGTCTGCGAAGAAACTTAAAATCCGCTAATGAACCTTTACTTTTTCTACGTTTTCGAAGACCCTAACTCCTAATTGATCATTTTCGGTAAAGTTCAACCTCCTCCCGAAATTACTTATTAAACTTAAGCGAGGACAGAATAAATAGGCAGGTAACCCCCGTGAAATAGACTGGCAGGGTGGAAAGGGAGCAGGGCGGTGCTTACAGCGCCAGGTGGTATGACTTCTCATTATGCGTAGGGGCAGGTGGTAACAGCCTAGGACCGTCTACGGCAGAGTGAACGCATCTCCGTGAAATCTTAATTTTATATTGAACTTTTGTTACTCACACTTAGATGGGTTTCACGCACGAGAGATTTCGTACAGTTGCATGGAATGGGGCCCGTTAAAATGCACGAAGGGATTAGGTTCTGCTGAGGGGGTTATTAGCGCTTTAAAAAGTATCGCGAATGCGACTAAATTGAATGTACAGTTCGTTGGATGTGCGTGCTTCTTAATCAAATTACCTACCTAATACAAACACATTTAATGGTGGTCAAGCGAAAATCTTTTTTAAGTATTTGCTGGTTGAGTGTTTTGAAGTAAACTGCTGTAATTTGTTGTAAATATATCAGTGAAGCATGTTAACGCATAGTGACACAAAAAAATGAACTCTTACAGTAAACCTAACAGCCATTATATATGTCATAAATTTCAGCAAACTGCAGCAACTTTTTACTTGTTTTAAACTCTTGAAATTCAGTTTTATCGCGTGTTTTTCTATAAGTAGAGTAGATATTTCGAAATATTGGTGAATATTTCCGAAATCTTTACAGTATGGAAACAGATTTTATTTACGAAAAATGTTGAATTTTGTCAGCAGAATATAATGTGATTTTTTCAAGCTTATTCAGGAAATTTTTCAACAAATGTTTCTATTTTTTGTAATTTTATGTATATAAATAAAAAATGTTAATTCATTGAAACATGAACTTTTATTAACAAATTAATTAACAATTTTTATAGAAATTAGTAAATTATTTGTAACAATAATAACGTAATAAATTAAGTAACAAGAATGTCCATTCCATGTGTACAATATTCCTTAAGGGTTTTGTTTACAAACATTAAGACGAATTTTGCTTACCAAGTACTTTGTAATTGGAGTTGGAAAATCAGTCCCTCTTTGGCATTCACCAAGTAAGAACTTGAATTCACAAATTAGAGATCATGGCAAAAACTAAGAAAAATAAAAATGTCCGGAAAGAGCTTGAAAAAATCGCAGTATATTCTGCTGCCAAAATGCAACATTTTTTCGTAAATAAAATTTGTTTCCATACTGTAAAGATTTCGAAAGATTCACCAATATTTCGAAATGTTATTTTCCTTAGATACACTGATCTAAAGATGGGCAATTAATTTTTAAATTCCTACCATTTTTTAATCGAATAAAAAATAGTTAAGTAATGATTTTAAAAAATCTCTAACGCCATTTTTAAGAGCTTTAAAAAAGCTTTAATTTCATATATGATACTTTATGTACAACATATATTTTCAAGGACAAATGTAACTTTCAAATGTATTCTTCAACCATTGGGGTGGGCAAATACATATGATCGGGAGTGTATATGAAATTATATATTTCATATCTCGTGCAATGTGACGGAAAAACTATTTTCGGAAATCTCGTAGAGAGAATCTCGTTTGGTATACGTGGTCATTATTTTATCGATTTCGACATGCACGAAAATGAAAAAAATGTACTACGTACGTACTTTTATATTTATGTACTTGATTCCACATTATTGACGCTTGCTGCATTTATGTGATATGATATGATCCTTTATATATGTAGGCATTATTTTATTTACAGGGCATAATTTAAGTACTAAACGTCATCGTTAAATCCGGCAATATCTTGGTAGGTAATTCTATGCTGCTCATGGCACTACCTATACAAAATTATAGAAAACCTCGTGGGTGCTAATCCTTCTATTAGACCCTTTTCGAAGACCCACCCACGTACTCCACCATTATTCCAGAGAAGTTAAGGCGAATTTATAAGGAACTCCATAGTTTTGGATCACAAGACTCCCCACTGAATACGTTCATATTTCACGAGTGTGCCCACAACACAAAATCAGCGCCGAGATTTACTGGGCGTCGTTGAACGAGGTACCGGAGTCAACGTTTCTTCCACTATTCTTTATTGTCCCAGGGCCAGCGCATAAATTAACGTTTGAAAAGCGCGCGCCTCGAGTACATCAGCTTTAATAAAAGCCTATTTAATATATTACAATGCGATGTGCAATTCCTCATTGTGAGTGCATCGCTGGATGGTGTGGGAGTATCGCGAGAAATAGTTCGGTATACTTGCTGTTTACAAGGAACGACGATATGCCGCATGAAAGTGAACTGATAAGTAGGTAAGTAGGGTTATTTATTTTTACACCTAGATATGTATATGTACTTGAAGTAAAAGTTTTGTATGTAAGTAAGTAAATATGAGTTTTAGGCATACAGGTGGTAGGGTAATACTCATTTATTTTACTATTCAGCTGAATCATTAGGGGGCGTTCAAGTATTATGTAACGCAATTTGGGGGGATGGGGGGGGGGTCTTGTAAAAACGTTACGATGCGTCATAGGGGCGAGAGGGGGGTTCGAACAACGCGGTACGTAACATTGTTTTTTTTTATTTAAATAAAAAACTAGGGAATTAAAATCTCCCAAGTTGGCAACCCTTTTCGTTTATGTTTTACGGGGAATCCCTCGATTGTATTGTATGTCATTTTCGTTGTCAGTATTCGTTAGTGTTTATGCAGAAGCACATTGCTGTAGTCAGTCAGTCAGTTTATTAGTAAAAAAAAAGTTAAAATTAAAAGGAGAATGCATGAGAAGAACAATGGTGGATGAAGCCAAAAATGTATGTAAGGACAGGGCCAAGTCAAGAAAACTGCGTAATTAAATGTAAGATTAGTAGTAAAAGTTTATTAGGACAAATTTGAGCCCATGTTAACATATTTTAAACTTAAGCAAATGTTTATTATATTATTGATTGTTTATTAAATAACATTATGAATAAATAAAATAAACAACATACGCATGTATTGCGAGTTACAAATCTCTTGTTCTATTTATTATTACCGCAAACGCGATTAAAACAATAACAAAGGTATTTTAGCGACTTTCCGGTACTTTGCGCAACATAATTGTGACTTTTAGGTAAAAATGGTCACTTGGTTGTTACGTAACATTTAGGGCGGGGGAGGGGGGGTACAGAAAAACGTTACGGCGCGTTACATGGGGGGAGGGAGGCTCAAAAAACTTCAAAAATTGCGTTACGTAATACTTGAACGCCCCCTTAGTATTGAGTCATTCAAACGAAGTGCTTGGAATTTTGCAGACAAGTCCGGAGAGTGGTGGGGATAAAGCATGCACTTATGTGTGTTAACATTATTAAATCTCAGAGCGGAACTGTAATATGCAACGTGAAAATGAGGGAAACTTCAAGTGAGATTCGATATGCTTTATGATATGAATTTCGTTTAGGCCATAATACAACCGAAGTACAACCAAATCTAGTGCCACTAGCGCCCCTAGTTTAGCAACATGCAAAAGATGGTTCGTACGCTTTCAATCTGGCGACTAGCATCGACGATAAACCGCGATAGATATGGTAGGCCACGTCGATTGGATATCGAACGCTTGCGTATGAGTGTCGAAGCAAACCCGTCTGGGATCACACGAGAGATGGCACGAGAGCTCGGTTGTAGCCAGGCCACGGTAGTACTTGGACTCGAAATGCTAGGCAAAATCTAAAAGTGAATACCACGTCTATTAAACAAAGTCGATCGCCAGCGTCAGAGCAATATTTGCACACAGTTTCTCTCCCACAGTCGTCGTTGTGACTGGTTGAACAATCTTGTTACCGGTGATGAAAAGATGCTTTACGTAAATCACAGTCGTAAGCGCCAGTGATCGAGCTAGTCGGCTAAATTGCGGAGTTGAGCACTATAGATAGCGGCGGTGATGTTGGTATTGTCCTACAAGAGTTCCTCCAGACCGTTCACCCACTGACTATTATCTGTTTTGTGCCCTTTTGAGAAAACATTTAATAAATAAGTCATTTGACGGGCGTCACCATCTACAATTTTTCGCTCCACAACCGCACGAGTTCTGGGAACGTGGTATCCGCAATCTGCCTACTTGTTGGCGACAAGTTATACAGTCGGATGATACATTCTAAATTAAATTCCGTTTGTTTATATAATAATAATATTTTAACTTATCAGTAATTTTCTATTTCATCTCTTGTCTGGCGGTAATATTTTTATCACATCTCCAAACGAGTGTCGTTGTTCGTACAAATTGGTAAATGAACGGCTTTGAAGCTGGTAGACCACCTACAATTTTGTGGTGTCTTGAACGCTGTAGCGCTAAGAATTAGTAACTCATCAGTTAGAAGATGGATATGCATTATTACTATTATCACCACTGCGCAACAATTTGGAACCTTGGAAATTAATTTTAATTGCAACTTCTTTATATGCCTCCTCAAAATTTTCAGACTTTCTAGATTTGGTTGGAAAAGTTGGTATGCTGGATTTTCCTTTTATTTACGTCAGGACTGATTTGTAACTTATATCTATGTTCATTATTTACACACCATGGTCAAAGTGCAACCCATCCAGTCATTCTGTATTCAAAATCCTAACGTACTGAACTATAACAAAGGCCGACGTGTTACAATGAAATGTGCGATTCCATGTCGCGAAAGATTCGTCCATGTGGGAGTACAACTCGAGGAAGTGAAACCGAGGCGCTCTGCAGATGGGCCGGGGCGGACCGACAGACGGACGCGGCCACCCACAGGAAGCATCTCATTCATATTACATCGGCCGCCGGCCTGCAAGGTGCCGCTGGCCGACACACGAGCGGAATATGGATCACACCCCGATCTTTGGTGATATACCAGCGGTGGTTCGTTAACATGTGTCTTTGAAAATAGGGCCTTCTAGCCCCAAATACTTATTTATTTTTTATTTGCTGACACACGAACGTGAGTGTGACCGCATTTACGAGTAAAAATAATATCAATAAAAAAAAAACATTTACCATTACATAGTAAAGTAGTAAAAGTGATTGGACCATAAGGGCAAAATTTGCTTAATAGTGAATCTGGATCTGATATCAGTTCTGTTAATAGGTGCTTGTTTTCTGGCGCCTTACAAAAATAATAATATAATTTAAATATACATTACAGTTCTTGTTCCAACGATTCTATTTCCGGTACATCCTCATCACTAGCAACATATACAGGGTGTTTCTTAATGCAGCAAATTAAACCAGTGATTCTGGAGGTCAAAGTAAGTCGATTGAACTGAACATATCTTAGTCTCATGTTCCACCCCTGTTGATATATACAGGCCTATAGGTTTCCAAGCCAACAAATATGTTTATCAATTAATCAAGAACACAAAATCGTATTAAGTTTATTTAGTATGAGTAGCAAAAGTGAGTGTTCAAAAAGTTATTTGTTTTGTGCCGAACCACGGTTTTCGAAATAAATGCATAATTATTAGACCACTGCCGCTTCCCTTGTTTGAGGCTTGATAAACTTGGTGTCTTTTAAATATCACAGAATGTTGTGGAATTAAAATTAACAATACAAAATGAGACATTTTCGAAAGTGTTTATACCAAATAAGAGTTTGAACATGATTTTGCTTTCATGATTTATTTAAAAAATTGCAAACGCTTAAAAACATAAGCGTTTACATACAAATGTTTGATTTTTGTGGGCGCCCAGTAAAGGTTGCTTTTGACTTGAATTAACTCTAAATGTTTACTTATAAAATAATCGTATTCAAATTCGAACGTTGGGCACAAATGTTCTATGTGTGAGGTTCCAGTTATCTTTTGAAATTAATTAACGGTAAGAACAGCGTCGTCCCAAGATTGGTGTTTAAGATTAATAAAGTCAGAATAATTTCGATTCAACCTCAGGTTGTGATAAACGCGAGAGTGATCTATAGCTCTATTGCAGAACTCCCAATTACTTCAGATCACTTTATGCAATTAGACCTCTTTACAAAACTCGATAAGAACTTGTGGATGATAAAACCAGCCTTTTGTTTTTTTCTTTGGAGAACTTGGAACCCAAGAGTTTCTTGGACTTTCACATTCCAATAACACATGAACTGATGTTTTGTCTGTCATCAGGCATAATCTGCATGTTAGCTCTGTCAAACCAATTATATTCCACAAAATTAAAACATTACTAAACGTATTTCCGTTACCACAAAATATTTACGATGCACATGCGCCCTATTCGTACTGTTGCCACTATTTTTATAGATTTTATTTATGTTTAATATTGAATACACATATTAGCAATTTCGAGTATTTTCATGTTCAGGTCTTCACGATAGTTTATAAAATTGTTTCAAAGGAACTGAGAATGACGAGCCGCCACTGCGAGCAGCGTCCATTGTGGCCGAGTGGAAGAGTTATTACTACGGCTTATTACATATCTGTATCGATTATTAATGGGTCTACGTTTTTTGCGAAGTTAAATTAAAACACTTGGTGTTTCGACGCCGGAGAAAATTTATTGTCGGGGATATTAACCCGACAGTGATATAAAACCAAAGAGAATACCTTGGTACACGTTTTTATTAAACTTTTCATCGCGGCAATAGATATTTTCTGCTATCTCCAGCATCCAAAAAAAAATCAGATCATTAAGAATAAGAATCACACAGTGTAGTCTTCCTTCGTATTTATTTGATTGTCTTGGATACTTTTGGGAACAGCCACCTGAAGATGGTGTCTAGTATTCGCTGGAATACCAATGATTGCGTTACCAAGCTCACACCTATACCTAGATTGGTAGATATAATATGTTACCTAATGCCCTTTTAGCCAATAGCCAACATTTAATAGTTGGATATTGGCTAAATAGACTATAATAGGCAGGTGCATTACTGAGACCTTTTTTTGCAGACGCGAGGTTTTTGATGCGACAAAGTCGACTTTTTTTACTAACCAGAGGCGCAACATTTCGGTTTTAATTTTAACCAAACAACTATGAGCTAAATAAAAAAATATTGAAATAATTTCTACCAAATAAAGAGTTCGACACTATTTAATGTTGAAAGCAATTTTCAACAAGGATTATATTCAATCTCTGTGTATTATACGTTTTAACCTTCCGCCATTAGATATTTACATCAAGGCGGAGGCAATAATGGGGGCCCACAGGTTGAAGTGCAATGGTAACTGGCAAGATGCAACTTTTGGTCATGCGTATAACAAGTACGATCACAGATCCATTATTTTTAATGACAAGTGACGAAATGACACCAAGAACTAACTATGCAAAACCTTTTAACATTCAGTTAAATTGGGACGCAAAAGAAGAAACTAACTGTCAGGAAGGAACACTAGTGTGGTACACTGATGGATCCAAAATGGACAGTGGAACTGGCGCAGGAATCTATGGCAAAAGACCCAGGTACAAAAAATATGTACCTCTAGGGGAATATGCCACAGTATTTCAGGCAGAGGTACATGCAATTGAGCTATGCCTAAGGGAAAATATTGAAAGAGGATATAGAGGGAAAACAATCCTCATTTACTCTGACAGTCAGGCAGCCCTACAAGCTTTAGCATGTAAAAAAATAAAATCAAAACTGGTCTGGGATTGCCTAGAAACCCTCCGAGCTCTGGCAAGCCATAACAAGGTAACACTTAAATGGGTACCAGGACATAAAGGGGTCGAAGGCAACGAAGAAGCAAATACCCTAGCGAGAAAGGGCTCTGCAACGACATGCAACTCACTGGACCTGAACCAATGTGTGGTATACCAAAGTCCTCAGTGAGGCTCTGGCTGACTCGGTGGAAGAATAAAGAACACCAGTCTTACTGGAACCACATACCAGGACAAACAGACAGTAAATGGATGGTAAAGACACCATCAAAAGTACTGACAGACGAGATTCTGCGATTGAGTAGAAATCAGATAAGGCTTGTCACGGGACTCATAACCGGGCATTGTCACCTTAGGAAACATCTACACAGAATGGGCATATACTCAGATGAACCTATTTGTAGACTGTGTAATGAGGAGGGAGGAAACATCCGACACATTATACTAGAGTGCCCAGCACTAACACACTGGAGATACGGTCTTCTGGGAATAGAAAACCCCCAGGAGGCCTTTCCAAAGAAAAATCTTGTGAAAAGGCTACTAAACCTCATAAAGGTAATAAACGTATTCACATGAAATAACGATGTAAACTGGAAATACAATAAGCCTGAAGGCTGCAGTGTTGGAGGCAAAACAAACCCCAAACCAGACACATCGGAAGGGAAAAAAATTATACATTTGCAGTTTAAGGGTTAGGCTAGGCCATGTACTTAATCCGACATGTCTTGAAAGTTACAAATTCAGACAGGCTGATATTGCGGATTTCCTTCATCACTGTGCAGCTTCATCTTATCCGTTGATCCCAAAGTATTTAATAGAAAGTCGCATTTTGAAGACCATCTTCAAAACAGACCCAGAAAAGACGACATGTAGGGTGTTATGAACGTAAATAGTAATATAACATATTAATTTAACATTAAAACTTGTGAGATTGAATATGCCTATTAACATGTTGTTACTCCCCGCTATGCTGAAGGTATTTTGTTTAAACGACCCTATAAAACCTAGTTGGTCAGGCCATAATTTGTATCGGCTAGCTAGTCCAAGAATAGAACTCGGATAAAAATACCGAAAGTACATTCTCAAATGGTTACACATAAAAATAGCTCGCATACCTTTGCTTTCCAGACTTACGGGTATTGCTCGCATAAAATAAAATTTTGAACACTTTATTTACTACAGCTATCAACATCAAAATCGTAGATAAATCTAGGAAACGTGATTCTGCTCAGAGTTAGTCTTACATACGCTGTAAAAGTATGTTGCGCTTTTGATAAAAGAGCGAGAGTTGGATACCAATCTTCATGCATTTCTGCATGCGCATTTATTTTATACAGGGTGTCTCTAAAAGGTCCATACAAAATCCCACCGCATATTCCTCGGCTCAAATTAAGTCTATTTAAGGCAACTTACCTATATACCATGTTGCTCCGCTTGGCCCTACGAGGCGCCAAAGTTAAACTTCGGAGATGGTTTTTTGCTAATAACTTCAAGACCATTAGGGCGATTTAGCTGAAATTTTGTACAAAAACATAGTTTTTAGTTACGAAAGCAATGATCCTCAAATCACCACCGAAATTAATACATTGGCGTATTTATTTAAGATTCCGTGTTTTTAGACCCTCCCAAGTGTCTACGCTAATAAAATAAAGACTTATTGACATGAAATTTCGATTAAATGACTAACTTGCTACAAAAAGGTACTCTTGATAGAAGTCGATAACTCTCATGGTTTAGGAGAAATTCGCATTTCAAAAAATTACGCAAAATCAATGAATTGATCTAGTTAAGATAGCGTTGAAAATGAATTGTCAGTTTTCAATTATTTGTTTTGCCAAGTGTCAAATTTTTTCTGCTGTTTTTCTTTAATTAATTATGGCTGCACAATTCAGTAATGAAGAGTATACCGTTATGATATTAGTTTATGGGTTTTGTGAAGGCAATGCGCGTTTAAGTGTCAGGGTGTATGGGGAACGGTTTCCAAATCGTCGTTGCCAAACCACACGACATTTACGGCAGTCGTAAGACGTCTTCGTGAGACTGGTCGATTTGCTGCTAGAACTGTTTATTATGGAAGGAACCGTTTTGTAAGGAGTGTTGAGGAAGAAATTTTGGTAAAGGCAAATCCTCCAGCAGATCGGGAACCGTATTTTGAAGGTGTTGCAAATAAATGTCACCTGTTAATCGTTGTGGAAGAATAACAGGACCAACTATGAAACTGCCGATAATTCCAGCCCAGACATTGATCCTAAACTCATGTTGAAAATGTCTAACTTTGATAGCATGTGGATTTTCATCTGCATAAACGTGTTTATTATGGAAGTTAGTGATACCCCTCCTTGTAAAACACGCTTCGTCGGTGAACAAAATCATGTTGGCAAAGTTTTCATTCAACTGCCGTTGCGTATTCTCTGCCCGACAAAAAATCATACGCGATCCGGGATCCTGAAATAAAAGATCTTGAACTGGCGTCTTATGATATGGGAGAAGTAACTGTTCCTTGAGCGTCCTGTGAACAACATCTTTGGAAATTTCCATTTCCGCACCTATTCGTCTTGTGCTCAGTTCTGGATCTGCTTCAACGCGAGCCAAAATTTCTTCCTCAACAGTCCTTACAAAACGGTTCCTTCCATAATCAGCAGTTCTAGCAGCAAATCGACCAGTTTCACGAAGACGTCTTACGACTGCCGTAAATGTCGTGTGGTTTGGCAAACGACGATTTGGAAACCGTTCCCCATACACCCTGACACTTAAACGCGCATTGCCTTCACAAAACCCATACACTAATATCATATCGGTATACTCTTCATTACTGAATTGTGCAGCCCTAATTAATTAAAGAAAAACCCAGCAGAAAAAATTTGACACTTGGCAAAACTAATAATTGAAAACTGACAATTTATTTTCAACGCTATCTTAACTAGATCAATTCATTGATTTTGCGTAATTTTTTGAAATGCGAATTTCTCCTAAACCATGAGAGTTATCGACTTCTATCAAGAGTACCTTTTTTGTAGCAAGTTAGTCAATTAATCGAAATTTCATGTCAGCAAGTCTTTAATTTCATTAGCGTAGAAACTGGGAGGGTCTAAAACACAGAATCTTAAATAAATACGCCAATGGATTAATTTCGGTGGAGGATCATTGCTTTCGTAACTAAAAACTATGTTATTGTACAAAATTTCAGCTAAATCGCCCCAATGGTCTTGAAGTTATTAGCAAAAAACCATCTCAGAAGTTGAACTTTGGCACCTCGTAGCGGCCAAGCGGAGCAACATGGTATATAGGTAAGTTGCCTTAAATAGACTTAATTTGAGCCCAGGAATATGTGGTGGGATTTTGTATGGACCTTTTAGAGACACCCTGTATAACTAGGAGCGCAGTTACCTCTCTGATTTCGTTTAAGGACGTCAAGTGACTTCCACTTTTTATATTTGTACGTATTTTACTATTGCAACGATTTTTAGTAATGTTAGAACAATTAAATTGAGGGGCTTTCTTGTCCAACTCAGAATAAACGGGAATCGATAAAAAAGATTAGAAATGTATAATTTCCTGGCACAACTTTGCAATTAGCTCTCCTTATTTGCATAATGACGTCGTTCTCACCGTGAGCAGGATTTAGTTTAATAACACAATGGATTATTTTAACGACAGTATTTTCTATAGTTATTTTATATACAGTGAGAGTAAAAAGTAAGGAAATGTGCTTGCATTTCTTGAAATATTTGTTATTAAAAAAAGGTTTTAATCAAAGTTTTTGAGCGTACTTTTTTTGACATAAACTGGAGAGTTTCGATTTTTTCTTAACGTAAACAAGTTTATTGATTTGGCAACCGACGTTACTTTTTTGAATAGCATATCATTGATTTTCATTGTATTTTGGGAAAGAGCATACGGGATACGGGACCATAAAATTACAACAGGATTTCATAAGAAAAAAATAACTTTCCCAAAATCACCCCTCTCGGTTCGACTTCGTTAGTCCAGTTCGAGTCGGCTATGGAAATAAATTGATGACATATGTAGCTGTCAAATAGGGACACAGTTCCTTGTGAGTTATCTGCATTTTGTTAGCTTTGTAAATAGTTAATGATAGGAACAACCAACGGTTTTGTAGTTTAATAATAATTATTATTATGGCAGCATTAAGCGAAAATCACAGAACTGAAATTTTAATGACGGTGGGCTATGGTGAGAGAAAACGCACTTATCAAGGAGCATGCACATTGTTTTCATGAACTTCATCCGAATCGGCCACAAATTAATGAAGGGTGCGTTTCAAAATTATATTATTAAACAATTTTCTGCAAAGTAGTGTCGATAAAAGATAAAGCACGAATGGGAAGATCAAAAATATATGTAGCCGAGAACAACGCATCATATGCATTGTTATCATTGCAAGAAAATCCAAATTTATCTACAAGAGAAGTTGATAAACTATTAAACGTGTCGCAAAATCGGTGATAAATTTACTAAAAAAAAATCCACCCATATAAAGTACAGATGGCACAATAATTTGAAAACGAAGATTTTTGATGATAGAGGCGCGTTGAATTTTGCCACAACAGCACAGGCAACTCGCGTAGCATGTGATGGGGATCGCCTCAATTCGTATTTATTTCAGTAGTCCCGTGATAGCTGGTGTTTTTGTTTTCTGTCACCATAGAACACCATCATTAAAATTTCAGTTTTCTGCTTTGTTTCACTTAATGCTGCCCTAATAATATTTATTATTAATCTACAAATCTGTTGAGTTTTCCTGTCTTGAACTATTTACAAATCTGACAAAATGCAGATAACTCACAACGAACGGAGTCTCTATTTGACAGCTACAAATATCAACCTATTTCCTTGGCCGACTCGATAAGAATAGGAAACGAAGTCGAACCAAGAGGGGTGAAGTTTTTTCTCAATTTTTTTCTTATGAAACTCTATTATAATATAATGGGAATAAAAATTCAGACATCCCCCCCCAAAACCCTTTCCTAAAAAAAACCCACAAATGAAATTATAATATAGAATCATCTCATACCTACAGATACGTGTATCTTTTGCTACAAACCTACATCTACATTAGCAAATTTATTCTTTCTTAGAAAATTATGTATATATTACTATCAAAATACATACCCACTGGAGTTTTTTATAGCTTCTTAGTAGGTGAAGTTGAACTTTTAAGTACCACGAAGCATGTTTTCAGAAAATTCATGTTACAAAGCAAGGCATAGTAGAAACATACTGCGAAAACGTTTCGTTTAGCCTGCATATATGGTCACCGCAACTTTTATTTGATCTTAATGTATTGTTAACCGGAATTTTACATTCCGGTACAACTCTGGAACTGGACATATGTAGAGTGGTTAGTTTTCTTGCATCCGGCAGATGTCCATAGTAATAATCGTTCCACATCTTTGAGATCAGCACGACGACATTCTTGACAATATGCCTCACAGTCGGAAATAATTGTGGGCAATTAGTTAGAGTTTTGAAACGCGAAGGTATTGCACGAATGACAGTAGGGGAAATTGGGATAAAATGGTCCATTTGCTGGTTTTAATTCAGGGGAAACGGTGATGTTTTTTTTACAAACTTTTTACAATCCAGTCATTTAAAAAAAATCTGGAATTGGTCAGGAGGAGAATTGGAACCTTCGACGTAAAAACAAAGTCACACTTGAACACTTTTAACCACTTTTCATTGAGAGATGATTAAAACTCATCTGGTTTAATCGTTTCCTGATGATACCAACATGGTCGGCGAAACGCGTGTTGAGTATAAAAAAGTGTTTCTGTGTTAACTGGTTAAAAGTATTCAAGTGTGAATTTGTAGTTGGTCAATTTGTTCGGAGATTTTAGGCCACCAATTTTCTTCGTGGTATCTTTTGTGGTTTGTATTGCTTATTACTGCAAGTAATTAGGCAGAGTGGATAAATTAACATGCATTTATTTGAAAAGTGGAATTATGTCTTTGGTATCAACCATTTCAATAAATAACATACTCATTACATAACACTGCATTCAACACATTTGCTGTAGTAACTATGGAAACAAAGTTTGGACATGTTAAAAATTATATGTTTATTCAAAAGCAGTTTGGATACATAGACATTGAATAGGAATATCCATGCTTTAGATACAGAGCCGATTCTTAATTAAACAATGAAGAATCATGTTTGTGTACTTTGCATATTTGTATATTCCTGCTGCGCAGGCAATACGATAAGTATAATTATCTGAAACTCGCACATTCATTTCCTAACTAAATATTTAACTCGTCTTATGATAATCGACAAATCAATAAGAATCCAAAGAACCGTAAGGTAACATAAAAAATATACTTATATGTATTTACCCAACGATTTAGACCTTAAGTTTACTTAAAACATTCAAATGTTTGCCTAACACCTCGACGTCGAAACACCGCCAAAAGCTTTTTTATCAGAACTAATGGCTTTGGAAGAATATATATATCAGTCTCATGGATTACAACCGCAAGTTTTTTCTTCGTTTTTCGTCGGACGTTGTCGGTGATGCGTTTGACGACCGTCCGCGGCTTCTGTTGATCGAAGGCGGCGGGTGAAAAAGTCGCATCGGACAACGCCAACCGAGAGGCTAACGTACCGAAACGGGGCAGCGCAGTAAAACCTTAATTACAGCGGACGTCGTCCTTGAAATAAAAGCCAATTTTAAATAACGTCTTAATTAAGCCAATTACCGAACTTGGAGTTAATCATCCAGTACACCGATGCGGTGCTTTGATTTCCATCGCAAGCCACAAGATGATAGTATTTCAGGCATTTCCAAGTTCTGAGGCACGACTACTGACCAATTATTTTGTGTGAATAGTTAAAACAACTTATTGAAACTGTCCAAAGGCCTGCAGTCTCCATTAATCAAATAAGTTTATACGCAATAGATAGGAAAAGAGCAGGCAAAGTGGAAGACTTTAGATATTTTATTTGTACAATATTACAATTACTCTTAATTTTACCACTCAATTCAACACTCAGGACACACTTATGTGACTTGGCTAGTTATATCATGCATTTGTAACAATAAATATTTAACACTCTTGCCGAAATATATTTTTTAAATGTAAGTCAAAGTAAGTAAAGTAAGTAAAGAACTCGGTATTCAATTTATTAAGCTGGAAATTTTGAGAACATTATACCTAAACTAGAATGACTCTATCTGCAACATTCTGTAAAGTATAATTAATTAAGTTGGAGGGCGGTAGGTTAACATGTAATGCACCTTCAGTATAAGTTTGAACTTGTTAGGGTCATTTGTTTGGTCCTTTGTGACTGTTCGTAAAACGTTTTTTTATAGTACGTTCAAAAATTGAATGACATTAATTTTAAGCAACGGTGTGCTATCAGGTTTTGCCTCAGACTTCAGGACACAAAGCACCAGATACATTTGCAAAACTTCAACACGCCTACGAAGACAGTGTTTTTTCAAGAGCCCAAGTTTTTCGGTGGTTTAAGGCATTCTTAGAAGGAAGAGAATGGGTTGAAGATGAACCACGCAGCGGAAGGCCTTCATCTTCAAAACCCGATGAAAATGGCGATATAATACGGGATCTTGTGAGTTTAGATCGTCGGTTGACCACAGGAATGATCGGGGAAAGTTAAATTTGAATCACACCACTGTTCGTCAGATTTTGACTAACGAATTGGCAATGAGAAAAATCTGCGCAAAAATTGTTCCAAAAACCTTTCGCAGGAACAAAAGGACATCAGGGGGAGAAAGGTGTCTTGACTTTTTGGAATCGATTGAAAATATGTAGTATGGAATGGTACACTTTAAGCTCTCCAAGACCCAAAAAAGCAAGAATTAGCAAGTCGAAGATCAAATGCATGCTGAGTTGCTTTTTTGATAGCCAGGGAATTGTCCACAAAGAGTTTGTGCCTCCAGGCCAAACAGTAATTCAACATTTTTACAGAGAGGTTCTCGAAAAACTTCGAAAAAGGGTCTTGCATGTGAGACCAAACATCAAGAACAACTAGATCACATATCACGATAATGCGCCTTGTCACATATATTTTCAGTAAACGAAGTCTGTAAAAACATTCCTGTGGCTCCACAGTCTCCTTATTCGCCTGACTTGACTCCTTGTGACTTTTTTTCCCGAGATTGAAAAATCACCTCAAGGGACGTCATTTTGAGACCAAAGAAAACATTCAACCCGCTGTAACCAATCAGTTGAAGGTTATTCCAGTATATGAGTTCCAGCACTGCTATGAGGAATGGAAGAACCGTCTACAGCGCTGCGTCGCTTCCCAAGGAAGTTATTTTGAAGGGTATAATACTGAATTCTGATTCTATTCAAATAAATAAATTAAAAAAAATCAGTCTCATGACTTAATTTACACACCTCGTATATGTTGATCGTCTCGATTCGGGATCTGTTGACGATTAATTATATGGAAAAAAGTATTGGTTAATTTTTTTCCTTGAAAATTCGAGAGGTAGACCTAATTTTGTAGCCTAGGGTTCCTTTAATAATTAGATTTCCTCAAGACATCCTCTAAATTTCTCAAAATTTTCCTAAGAATTCCAATCGATTCCTTTGGACATTCTACCTCATGTACATGCCTACGTGGTTTACCTCGCGTAAAAAATATTTTAATAAAAGCACCTGTAACACAAAACACCTCATTTCAGTAATTTTCATGCTCGTGTTTCACAATTTTCCAGCGACCGATCCAAACCGTACAGCCGCGGCCTTTGAAAGCTCTTTATAATCGTAAAAATGAACGTCTCGCGATTGACAAAATCGATGCCGCCTCCAAACGTATGGGAGTTTTTCATTTTTCGAACGCAGTCGTGGATGCGATTTGCGAGGAGGCACGGCGGAGATTTTATTAAAAATTTCTCTTTATGAGACCGTTGGACTGGAAATGCAGGACTTAATTTCTCAAACAATATTTTACGAAACAATGGTGCGCCTACCAGCGTTCGCTTTTACTCGAAATCGTACGTTTGGACTTATATACCAGTAATATCGACCGACTGTTTGATCGGAAACGCTTTATATTGTGAAAATACAACGCTGTGCTAAAATGAAAATTTTGGTACAAGTAGTTTCATCACATGTACAAGTATTTGCACATAAAGGGTCTCACCGGGTTTCCATATGAAATCTGCACTGGCGTCTTTGTTGACATTGGTTCCTTTATTATATTGCTAGTTGTTGAAAATTAATTTTGGACCAATTATTATCAAACCCCTAACTTAATTAGTTTTTGGAAAATGGGAGTTGAAATCCATAACTTCAAAATTATTTTTCTATGAAACTATGATAGATATTTGAATGAAACCAAATGAAATCTCCTAGTTAGCTTTACATTACATTTTTTTTATAATTTTCCAAATTATTATAAGGCTACAAAAAAAATATTGAAAAAAATAGGGGTGGTTTTAAGTGGCTATTTCTTGAGGTACACCGACCAAAACAAACGTATAATCAGTACGTATCCAACTATAATACGTAACATTTACATAGATGTGTGATGGGTGGAACATATTAAAAAAAACTATGTAAGCGGGTACATAGTATATTGTAGCTAATCCATAAGTCACTTAAATTAAAATAAAAACAGCATTTTTCATAAAATATTAATATATTTTATTTTCTATATAAAAATATTGAAATAATTTAATCTTCGTCACTATTTTCTTCTATAGTTGTAGTAATATTTGTAACATCAAATATATTTGTTAATATTTAAGCGGGCTTGATGATTTTCGATTCGTAATGGCCATGTGACAAATAATAAATTATTGATCCTACATGTGAGCAACAACCTATAGTCCTATTTCCATAACACATATATTTGATGTTACAAATATTACTACAACTATAGAAGAAAATAGTGACGAAGATTAAATTATTTCAATATTTTTATATAGACAATAAAAGATATTAATATTGTAGAAAAATGCTGTTTTTGTTTTAATTTAAGTGACTTTTATTGGATTAGCTACAATATAGGTACTATGTACCCGCTTACATAGATTTTTTTTTTGAATATGTTCCACCCATCACACATCTATGTAATTGTTACGTATTATAGTTAGATATGTACTGATTATACATGTTCGTTTTGGTCGGTGTACCTCAAGAAATAGCCACTAAAAACCACCCTATTTTTTTCAATATTTTGCAGCCTTATAATTATTTGGAAAATTATAAAAAAAATATGTAATGTAAAGCTAATTAGGAGCTTTCATGTCGCTTTGGTTTCATTCAAATATCTATCATAGTTTCATAGAAAAATAATTTTGAAGTTAGGGGTTTCAACCCCCATTTTCCAAAAACGAATGAAGTTAGGGGTTTGATAATTGGCCAAAAATGATTTTCAACAACTAGCAATATAATAAAGGCACCAATGTCAACAAAGACGCCAGTGCAGATTTCATATGGAAACCCGGTGAGAACCTTTGTTTTTTAGAAAAAAATAGTGAGATTGAAAAACGTTTTCAATGATTAGAAACAAACATTGTTTTAGTATGTCTAGTGTCATAATGTTTTCATCGTTAATACACGAATGCGCGACTTTTTACTTTGCCTACGAAGGCAACAATTTATGGGCTTGTGAGTTCAAGAATAAACGACACTTTAACAAATTCAAGGCAACTCTGGCAAGCTCAGAGTTGCCTGGTTATATATGTATCTTCATATTGAAGAGTAACATACTTTGGACTCTGTAATAAGGAAGTCTCGTGGAACTCTTCACTATTCCATGAATAAACATCTGAACCTTCATTCCTATTATTTGCCTCTACCAGGCATTGGTTGGTGTGAGAGATATTCACCTAGACTCTTGATATCTAAAACCTAAAAACCTTCAAGACTGATGGTATGCTCTGAAGGACGACGTCGAAGACATACTATAAATAAAGCACATAATCAGAGGGATGTCTACGATAGCGCAGTCAGCTCATCTCAACAGCGATAGGCGCAATCAACTTGCAAATATAGACAATCAATAACCGGTACAAAACAAGGTTTCTTCTATTACAAATATTCTCCTGAAGCTGTGCTGAAATCCAAAGCTGTAGTAATATGGTCAGTCTTGTAAGCAATGGAGGCAGGCTTATTACAAACTTGTCATGTTGTATGAATGATTTTGGGACAGGATAATTATCCTGTGAATATTCCTAGCCGTTAAGCAGTGACGTCGGGAAAATAGTTCGAGTAAGCGTTCTGAGTTTTATAAAATATTTCAACTGCCAAAAATCGTTAAAATTTAATTTCTTACCGTATAAAAAAAACCTCGGACAAAGCGCGACATGTAACGGAAAGTTAAAATAAACAAAATATATTAATATAATTATTATTTCATTATATTTTGACATTACATTTGATTAGATTCGAGATAAATCCAGAATTTACGACCGACTAATTTATTTTTTTTATTTCTTAGCTATCATTTTCGTCATCTCGATTCAGCCGACTCCGCATGTCGTTTGACTCGAATTATTTTCAATAGAATTACGACATCCATCCCATTAAGGTAATGGCATCGAGGAGGGAAACCCTTTACAGTGGACGAAAGAAAAAAACGCGTTAACTTATGCGTAGGAATGTACTTCGAGCTTGAAGAAGACACTATCGTATGTAACACTTCAAGGAAACATCAACTTAGATTCGTTCTTGCGCAGCTTCTTCGGCCTGTTTTGAAGGGAACTGACAATTTAAAACTGATACGGATCAAAGTATGAATAAATTGTACGTTTCGGCTCTTAAGAATCTGGGTGGGTCTCCCGAATAAAAACAAAAGCCAATGAGTGCTCTCTCGCTGTGAGAAATTAGTCGAATTATTGTGGAGACGGTTGCCCGGTGGCTTCATTTCGTATGCAAACTTTTTACGGCGTATTATTTTTTTAAGTAGACTAATTCCTTCTGCATTAATTACTAATGCCGAGACGTATGTTACGATGAGATATCCATCTTTAATTACTGAGATATGTTGAAAGTATCTGGGATTGAAACGTTGATTGGGATTGAAAAAGTTGAGTTGTGCAACCAACATAGTATGTAAGTATTTTAAAGGTTGCTTATTGTATTAAACTGGTGACAATTTCAATACTTCAAAGTAGGTATACTCGCATCTTTCAAATATTGATGGTATCTGATTTAATATTTCGCAATTCCTAAATTATAGTTTTTCTGCTATAACGAGCCATCCAAAAAAAACGTCATCAAAGTTGGCCGATAAAAAAAGACGTATTTCTATTCTTAATCGAATTTATAACCTTATTTACTTGTCAAGAGCGTCATCATACATATATGACAGCAATTGTTTATTCTACAAAGTGTGATAGTCACTTGTCAGAAAGTTTGACATAACCGAGAAACTTAGACATGACCGCTATTTCCATCACTCTCGTTCATAGCCAGAGTTGATGACTTTTTTTGGATGTCTCTTTATTTATGGCATTCGCAGACCTATTTTTGCCAAATATGTAAGTGCATTGTTCCCCACTTTCAGTTAAAAAGTAATGGGGGAGGGTTTTCTAGTTGACTAGTTAAATGATATCAAAATGTATTAAAAACAAACGATCTACTGCTGTAGCTCGTTGGCCCATGATTAGCCCACTATTACCCATTTCTTATTTTCATTTGCCCAAAATCCATTAAAGTATTATTGAAAAATATTGTCTTCTCATGAATAGACTGCTCTACGAATTTTCATTGTCATGGTAGATCAAAATGGTCAAATGGTCACAATTGTTTAACAAATGCTCTATATTGGTCTTAATCAGTCAGGTTCGTTTGATCGAATTAATTTTCCCAACAGTTGGATATATTTATTTACAATAATTAACAATTTTGTAGCAAAAATAAAGTATACCGTAATGGTAGACTGAAATAATAACTGTTGTTATAAAAAAATGTAGTTTAAATCAGAAGTTTAATTGGTAGTAGTTCTAGGCCATTTTCTTGCCTTCAGCATATGATTGGCTGCCCAAATTATTCAACTGACTTATGTAGTTGAGTCTACATAGGCGCTGCATCTACTTCCATCAACAGAGCCCTCCATAACTGTTCCCACAAAACCGTCAAGTCTAGTAAATACCAAGAGATTATTTCTGCTTTCCTTTGCAAGCGACCGACAGTTCAAAAATCAGGTTACATTGACAACTGGTTTGCTCACCAGTTGGCTTTATTTGTCCATCACCATTAACCACTATTCATCAAAAGTAAATACGTACATGGTGATGGTAGACTGACTACTATGTATAAAATATATTATTTTATCGGCCAATAACAGCTACACAAAAAAAATAAAAACATCACAGGTTTTTGAAATAGTATGCATCGAATGTATAAAATACGTTGTATAATACACTTTATAATATGAGATAACACAGCTACACAAAAAAAAGTCATGATCCTGGATATTGACCTTAGAACCCCCATGTATTTTTCGACGGTGAATTCGAATCCAACCTCAAAAAAGTCAATACATCCTCAAAATTTTGAGATAGGGTTAAGAAATGAAAATTTGACAAAATACCCCCTTCAAAGCCTGTTATACTCGTTATATTTTCGTGTTATAGTTTCGTTCGTGTTATATTTTCACCTCTGGGGCACATTTCCTGCTTTTGGCATGTTGAAATTTGAAATCAACAACCTCGACAACCCCTAGAAATATATTTTTGAAACAAAAATTGCGTATTTTGTCAAATTTTCATTTCTTACCCCTATCTCAAAATTTTGAGGATGTATTGACTTGTTTGAGGTTGGATTCGAATTCAGCGTCGAAAAATACATGGGGATACTTAGGTCATTATTCAGGATCGTGATTTTTTTTGTGTAGCTGTGTAATGTGTTCAAAAGTTGATTTAATTTGTAAAAAAGTTCACATCACATCTACACACATATATCCTTAATTAAGATGGAAGAGGGGAAAGAAAGTAAAAAAACGGAAAACCTTGTGGGCTAACCTTGGACAAAGGAACTGTAGGTTAAAGTGTTTATTTTTCACAACCTCACAATTACCTCTTTAATTGATTTTCTGTTTTTAGAATTAATTTTTCCAGAAATCCAAAAAACATTCCAATCAAATAAATACAATAAAACTTGTTTACCTTGCTGAAATGCTAATACGGTTACGTCTTTCGCGACTGGAAGATATTACCGACAATAACCCTAACAGACTGGATCATAGCCAGCAATTTCCAGTACGCCTCTCTGGAATACTCGCATTATCATTAGGCTTCTGCGGAATGCCCGACATTAGAGGTCGATAATTGCCACGTACACTCAAGTGGCACTTGGAGGTGTATATCTGATGACCGCTACCATGACCGGAAGCCGTGCTCATTAAAGCAACCCGAATTGTCAGGCAATCTATAAATACGATCATCGCTGCGAATCTACCGAATATACATATATATCCGTCCATTCATATGGCGCGAATTGCGAACTCGCCGTGTTGGCAGATTGTCAATTGTTTAGTGTAAACAAACCGGCAGGAATGCCGTTGATTTTTAAAAACGCTAGAATAATTCGGATATTTTTAGAGCGAAATTCAGAACGATCTATCTTCATGAATGTTTTCATATCTATTCTAATGTGATAAAATGTTAACATAGATTGTATCCAGTGTTGGGCAGTAGCTAACTACATAAGTAGCTAACTACAATGACAGCTACTCAATGACAACTACATCTTGAGTAGTTGCAAACAACAACTACAACTACTAGCTGTAGCTGCTTGCTGCAACTACTTTAATGGAAGCTACAGTAGCTGTAGTTTGAAGTAACAGCTACAGCTAGTGGTTGTGAAAAATGTAGTTGCGGCGAACAGCTACAGCTAGTAGCTGTAGATTTTTTTTTAATCTTGTTTTTCAAGCACTATTCAATGCAATTGGTTTGATCTGTATATAAAAAAACCGCCGAGATAAGGCATTTAGTTACCGCAACTTTTTTATTTTGCAATTAAGAATCTGAAATTTGCAGAATCGCGAGATATTGCGATTACCTATCGATCTTTTTTTACCGCATCTCGATATATTACGTTTTTCGGAAGTTATACGCGCTCGCGTTTTCAACTTTATAATTTTGCAATAGGCCGCCATTTTGAAATTGGGCGTCCGGATTGCGAGCGTTTGTTGAGCACACCAACAGCTATCTTTTCCTGTAGTCTCATCCGTTTGAAGTGAAATCTGTTTTATTTAATATTGAGGATTTTGCACTTTTCAACGCTAATTTTGCAATAAAAAGAATTTGCGTACCAGCGGAAGAGCCTATTCCGATGGCAAATTTCGAAAAGTATACCTCAAGTCGATTAAACGCATATTTTCGGACCAAAAAAACGAAAAAAAGTGCGTTTTTTTTTTCATAAATTGTTAATAACAAAACACCCTCGACCTCTGCGAATACACAAATTTAGGGTTTTGTTCTATGTATTTTTTACTTACTTTTAAGCCAATAATATTCGACACAGGCCCGATTCTGGAAACGGGCATGCTTTTAAGCTAATTCTCCCCGAGTATATTCACACTGAAATTGCTTTGTGAAATGTTGTCTCTTATTTGACATTTTTCCAGTACGAAAGAAAAGTAGCTGTATTTTTCTGCTTATAGCTACTACTTATCGCTACTACTATACTACTATACTACTATAGCTACAGCTACAGAACAGCTACTAGCTGTAGCTGTTCGCCGCAAATACATTTTTGTTGTTATTACAAGCTACAGCTACTGTAGCTTCCACAGAAGTAGCTGCGACGAACAACTTCAAGCTACTTAGTGTAGCTGTAGTTGCAACTACATCCCAACTGTAGTTTTGTAGCTGTAGTTGAAGCTACATTTTGCCCAACACTGATTGTATCTGATTTTCCGGAAAAAATTAAACCATTGTCTTTAGATATATTATGATATTCAGTCAGAAATCTTAAACAAAAATTAGTAAACGTTTTTATGTAAACAGTAACTGACGACACACATAAGATGGATAACTACATGTCCAAACTGAATTATGTTATTTTTGTTTTAAGTTCCTCATGCCTCTTGTGTAACATGTTAAATGTTTTTAATCATCCATATCCGTATATATGTATTATCGAAGAAAACTGCAGGTACATAATTTCTGGATATATTTGAATTATGAAAATTTTCTTCTAGACTTCAGATTTTTTGCAGACTTCTTCGTTGCATGTGGATGTTGGAGGAATAGATTTTAGTATTTCATTTATATAATTTAGACTATATCGTGCTTTCCAAAAGGTTCGCATCATATGAGAAAAAGTTTATAGTCTTGTGCGTGTAGTGAATTTTGCAATGCCAAAAGCTTGTTTTTAACCATTTAATATTCTTGAAAAAGAGACACTCGGTACGTATCACATTCTACAATAATTCTATAATAATTGAAAACATTTTTAAATATTCAGCCTATCACATATTTCAACCTTTTTGAAGAAGGTTATTAAGAACAGACAAACAGGGGACTTTCATTTTTTATTATTTATTCCAATTTATAAAGTGTTTTTCCATGTGATTCGATTTTTTTCGAAAGCACGGTAGATCTGTTATCCAATGGAAATTGAAATTTTGAAATTTGATATGAAATGTGTGTTTTGGGATCCAAATAACTGAGTGTACTATGTATGTAGGCATGTTAGTAATGATCCATTCGAAAAAAAGTCATCAAATCTGGTTATGAACGAGAGAATGGAATAGCGGAAAAAATGTCGAAGTTCGAAGGGAAATAAGGTTAAACTGAATATTAATAACAGAAATACGTCTTTTTTTGCTCAGCCAACTTTAATGACTTTTATTAATGGCTCATTATAAGTAATGAATATGTCCAAAGTTTTTTTTTAATGCTAAAGTTAGTTTTCCTTATAAGCCGTAGCAATCCTTATAGTTATTTTCTCGAATTAAGTGCAGTCTATTAAGTTGTATCAATGTCAGGTCCTGTCAGTAAAAAACCCATATTTATTTCTGATTATATGGCAAAATTACGGTACCTTATTCTTTACGTATACTTTAACCATTTTCAAATGCCAATAAAAAAGCTATTCAGTTGGAAACATCTCCAAGTACAAAACCAAAAAATCTATAAACAAAAACGCTATAAGTTAAACTTCGCGTCGTATTATATTGTTTCAGAAGACTTTATTAATGACGATGTCACAACAAACGACCTATAAAACTTTTATTAGGCATAAGAATAAATTTTATTATACTTAATAATAATTTATTGTCGGCGTGCACATTCAAGACGCGTCGATAAATTGTGGATGGTTTTCCCGTTAAGAAATAAACGCCATAATCATAAAAAAAGAACGCGGACTATATAATCCAGATATTCATCGTTTTGGTCCTACCAGATTGATAACATCCTGAAACAAAAAGGGGCAACATAAAAGCTATATTAATGTAACGTTTTATTTATTTCGGGTTCGTGAGGTGTGAAAATTAAACTCGCACTTTTAAACTAACACTATTTATTTAATTACTACAACTACTGACTAACACTATTTAACTATACTAATTTATTTTAATATACAATTTATATTAGAGCCTTCCACGGAACGCCGCGCCGATATTTAAATAGAACTGAACTGTCCCGCGTCGAAACCCCGCGTTATATCTCCTAGCGGGTATATCTCGAAACTTCCGGCCGATTCCCGAACCATCGGGCAAAAGCCGCGATCTTTCGACGCGGGCGCTGCCCGCGTACGTCATCGACGTTCAGTCGGCTGGCTCATCGAAGCAGGCAGGGGCGGACTGGCCCAGCGTTCGTAACACTGCCCCCTCCTTAAAGACATTTCGTCTCGAATTGTATCGTCCTCTGGTCCGTGTCGATACCTGCAGAATGACCCATTCTTGCATCGGGAGGTCTGGTAGAAGAAGCAGTCCACAGTCTTCTCGTTGAGCGATCTCCTGGGGTTGTAACAGCATACCAGAATCTCAATTCCAGTAAACCGGAAGAGGACTTCTAGCATACTCCTGATCACCCTCCAATCCAGGCCATCTAGTCCGCTGGCTATCTTCGGTATCGCCAAACTGCTTATGCTCTGGGACAAGAGCACATCCCTCAGCTCGACTAGTGTGTCCCAGACAGTTTGATAAGTTGGTTTATGGTGCGATAGCTGCTTGGTCACCAAATAGAAAACGGACCTCTCTTTCTCCTGCTCGGCCGCCGTGATTTGAAGGACTCGTCCAACCTCTGGTCTTTGTCTGCGTAACTCCTCCAACTGTCCAAACGCCTTCTTGAAGGTGAGTGCAATCCCTCGGGACATTCGGAGGTCCGCTGCCACACAGTGAGCAAGACAGAAGTCAGCAGGAGTCTGGAACAGGTCACGTGGTTCTTCTCGCGTTACACCGTAGCGAGCTTTCTGGCCGTTGGAATGAAGCGACATGAATTCCTCGAAAGAGAGCTCGCTGTCTGGTGGACTGACGTGTCGAACTCTGGCTTCAGCTTGTTCGTGATTGCTTCCGGCGAAAGGGGCTAAACGGTTGAAGTGGACCACCCTGGGTTTTCCTCTTGGCAACTTCTGGATTCGGTAGACTACATCGTTAATCCGGGTGACGACCTCATACGGACCTTCCCAGGAGCTTTGAAGTTTTGGAGATAACCCACGACGACGTTGTGGGTTATACAACCAGACTTGGTTGCCGGGCTGGTACCTGCCATCGTTGGCGTTGATGTCGTAGGTCTCCTTCATGCGGTCGCTGGCGCCCTGGATATTTGAACGGACTCGTTCGTGGATGTCGTCCATTCTCTGGCGTAGAGTACTGACGTAGTCCTCTCCAGCCACGTCGTCCCCTGGTGTACAGCCGAACTTCAGGTCACAGGGTAGACGCAGTTCACGGCCCATGACGATGCTTGCAGGTGTTTGCCCAGTTGTTTCGTGGACTGACGACCGGTAGGCTAGTAGGAACAGGTGGAGAAACTGGTCCCAGTCCCTCTGGTGGTCAGAGACTACTTTGGATAAGTACCGGTTAATGGTCCTATTCATTCGCTCCACCATTCCATCTGACTGCGGATGCAGTGCAGTTGTCCTCGTCTTACGGATGTCGAGTGTACGGCACACATTCTGAAACAGAATCGACTCGAAATTTCTCCCCTGGTCCGAATGTAATTCCAGAGGTACACCAAATCGACAAATCCAGTCCTTGATGAGAGCGTCCGCCACAGTAGAAGCCTCTTGGTTTGGAAGGGCATACGCTTCTACCCATTTGCTGAAATAATCCATCACGACGACGATGTATTTATTTCCATTATCTGTTTCCGGAAACGGACCTGCTACATCGATGGCAATTCTTTCAAACGGACTACCCACGTTGTATTGTCGCATTGGAGCCTTCGGGTGCCGTTGCGGACCATTACTTGCAGCGCACACCACGCATTTCTTGCACCACTCCTTCACGTCAGTAGTGCAGTTCACCCAGTAGAAACGCTCCCTAACTTTTCCCAGCGTCTTTGTTACTCCCAGGTGTCCGCCAGTGCTTCCATTGTGGATCTCCTCCAATACCTCTGGCACTCTGTTTCTGGGGACTATCAGTTGTTTTCGCTCTTCGGTACCATCTGATTTCTCCAGAACGCGTTTTAAGAGTCCGTCGCTTAAGACGAGGGAATTCCACTGAGCCCAGTACGACTTTACGGTTGGTGAATACCGTGATACCTCCTCCCAAGTGGGTTTCCGATCTTCTTTCTTCCAATTCACAATTGGTTTCAGATTCGGGTCATTCTCTTGGTCTTTCAAAACCTTTTCCGACAGCCAATCATCGTTCACCGCCGTCGTTCTGTATACTAAGATGTCCTTTTCTTCTGCCCGCTGACAATGTTTGCAATCCTCAAAGCAGGGTCTTCTGGATAGCGCATCAGCGTTGCGGTGAACTTTGCCTGCACGATGTTCGGTGTCGAAATCAAATTCTTGGAGTCGCTCTATCCACCTGGCTACCTGTCCTTCAGGATTCTTGAACTGTAGAAGCCATTTTAGCGCCGCATGGTCCGTTCTCAGCAAGAATTTCCTCCCATACAGGTATTTATAGAAGTGTTCGACAGATTTCACTACCGCCAGTAGCTCCCGCCTGGTAACACAGTAGTTTCGCTCAGGTTTCGACAAGGTTTTACTGAAGTATCCAATAACCTTCTCTTGGCCGTCCTGAATCTGAGACAAAACTGCTCCCAAACCTACATTACTGGCATCGGTATCCAAAATGAATTTTCCATCTGGGAGAGGATAGCTCAGGATAGGTGCACTCGTCAACGCTTCCTTTAAATGTCGAAACGCTTCACTGCATTCATCGTCCCATTGGAACCGTCTTTCTCCTTCCGTGAGTCGAGTCAGTGGCTTGGCAATATTGGCAAATCCGGGCACATATCGACGATAGTAAGTGCATAACCCGAGGAAACTTCGTAGGTCATGCTTATTGCCGGGTACTGGCCACTCTCGCACTGTTTTGATCTTCTGGTCATCCACTGCCACTCCTTGACTGGAAACAACATGGCCCAGATACCTCACTTCCTTCTGGAATAGATGACACTTTTTCGGGCTAAGCTTTAGGCCAGAGGTTCGCAAACGTTGAAAGACCTCCTCCAGATTTTTCATGTGATCCTCAAAGGATTTTCCAACCACGATGATGTCGTCGAGGTATACAAGACATGTCTTCCAAGAGAGCCCTTTTAACACAGTTTCCATCAGCCTCTCGAAGGTTGCCGGAGCGTTACATAATCCAAACGGCATTACGGTAAACTGCCATAGTCCTGTACCCAGAGTAAACGCAGTTTTCTCTCGATCTCGTTGTGCCAACTCTACTTGCCAATATCCACTCTTCAAATCTAGGGTTGAGAAAATCTTTGATCCTGATAGAGTATCCAAGGTGTCATCGATTCTAGGCAATGGATAGCTGTCTTTCTTTGTCACGTTGTTTAATTGACGGTAATCCACACAAAATCTGGTAGAGCCATCTTTCTTCTTCACCAATACAATTGGTGAAGCCCACGGACTATTAGATGGTTCAATGACCCCATCTTTTTCCATGTCCTGCACGATTTTATCGGCTTCCTCGCGTTTGGCTAATGGCAATCTTCTTGCTGTTTGTCGGATGGGCCGAGCGTCGCCCGTGTCAATTTTGTGTCGGATTACATTTGTCCTGCCCTTTCCACCTTGCCCATCATCGAAAATATCTGCGTACTTATTAATCAGACTCCTTAGCTTCGTCGTTTGATCACTTCTCAAGGATCTTGAGGACGATGATAGGAGGTTTGCTAACTCGCCTGTAATCTTCCTAACTGAATTTTCTTGAGCATCTAATTTTCGGATGACGGAGGAAACTGAGGAACAGTACCCTAAAACGATTCCTTTTCTTAGATTTACTGGGTGATGATTCAGGTTCATTATTCTCACCGGTACTGTTTTCTCGGTCAGCAACAGAGCTTTTCCCACAGCTATTCCTCTCGCTACCTCGCCGTCGTGAGATCTTGGCTCAAACATCATTATATTTCCAACACACGGGTTACCGTCCAAATGAGCGTCCAAGATCATTTCACTTCGTTCTGGCACTGCCGTATCCTCTGCCAGTACAACTCGGATTGTTTCCTCCGTCTTTCGATGTAGTACGATTTCCTCGCCATTTATTTTCAGAACATTATTCTTGAAGTCCAGTTCAAATCCCTTGGTATTCATAATGTCCATTCCAAGAATAAGTTCATCCTCAATTTCAGCTACCAGTGCTCGATGTTCAAACGACACGTTTCCAATGACAATTGTGACGTTGGTCTCACCGCGAATGGTAGCGGGATCTCCAGTTGCAGTACGTAGTCGCCAGCTGGTCGGAGTAATTCTTGCCGCTGTTCCAACAATATCTGGTCTAATGATAGTTCTCGTTGCACCCGTATCTAATAGCAACAGTCTCTCTTGTCCATTGACTAGTCCATCGACAAAAACACTATTAGATGGGTGTTGAAGAGATGCGACTCGTGCTATTTTCTTTGGGGCTTGCTTTTTAGAGGTTGACGATTGCCCCTTACGGTCAACCTCCTTTAGTTTTCCGACGAGGGTGACGTTTCCTTATTTCTAGGGCAGCGACTACGGATATGTCCAACCTTACCGCAATTCCAGCACCGAATTTGCCTCTTTTTCCAATATGCCCTCGACGACTCGCCTAATTTCTGCTTCATTGCAGGTTCCTTCTTCAACATCTTCCTCCATCTTACGGACCTTAGCTTGACCTCTGCAACTCTGTTTAGCGGCTTCGAATTCCAAAGCTCGCGCCAAAGCATCCACCAACTTGCTGGGACGAGCGAGAGTCAGAGCTTGACGGGTCTCAGTATCACGCAGACCATCTAAAAATGCCTGCACGGCTAGTCGTTCCATGACGTTCTCCGGCGTAGATGAATATGCCAAACGAACTAACCGCGCTATGTCCGCTTCGAATTCCTGCAGCGATTCGCTACTTTTCTGATAGCGGTTCTTTAACTGCGAGTGGTAGACATGCTCGAGATGAGACTGACCATATCGCATTTCCAGGTGTCGGACAAGTTGGTGGTAATCCTCTTGTTCTTCAAGAGAAAGCGTCTGCAATATATCCGTTGCATCGCCGCGTAGCGCTAACGTCAGCGCTGTAGCCTTCTCCGCCAATGACCAACCATTTGCCTTCGCTGCAGCCTCAAATTGTCGTAGATAATTGACCCAGGAGCTCTTACCATCAAACTGTGGTGGTTTCATGCGAATTTTCGAAATTTCCATGTGACTGCTCAACTCGACTTTACTCAACCTGTCGATGTCGCTACCAGGTGACTTCAGAGCGGTATTGACCACGTGTTGTTGTTCCCCACTTCCTAAACTCAGCGTTGCGATTTTTCTTTCCATTTCTAGAAACTTATTCTGGAATTCTGCTTCTACGGTTACTAACTTATTTTCCATTTCCCCAAATTTTCCGTCCACATATTCGCCTATTTGTTTCTGGAGGCAACTAGAATTTTCTTGTAGTTTTTGATCCATGTTTTCTATTAGTTTCTGTTCCATCCCTCTTAAGTTTTGCTCCATCCCTCTTAAGTTTCCAGACGTTTCCTCTAATTTCTGTTGCATTTGGGTGGCATTTTCTAAAAGTTTCTCTTCTAGATTTTTTCTCCAAGCTTCCAGACGATTCCTGGAGTTCCTGTTGCATTTTGGTGGCATTTTCTAATAATTTGTTTTCCAAACTTTGCAACGCCGAATTTATATCGCCAGCAATTTCGAATAAAAATATATCGGGATTTTCACCTTCATTTTCCAGAGCTTCTCGAAGTCTATTTTGTAGATCGGCCTTTTTCCCTGTCGTCTCGCACTCCCGTTCTTCAAGTTCCCTTTTTAAATCCGCCACTTTAAGGTCCTTTAAAAATACCTGTCTTGAAGCCATTTCACTTAATTTATTTATCGCGAATTTATTTATTTAAATGTCTTTATTGTTCAGTTTTTTTTTTCACACCCCACACCTGACACCAATGTAACGTTTTATTTATTTCGGGTTCGTGAGGTGTGAAAATTAAACTCGCACTTTTAAACTAACACTATTTATTTAATTACTACAACTACTGACTAACACTATTTAACTATACTAATTTATTTTAATATACAATTTATATTAGAGCCTTCCACGGAACGCCGCGCCGATATTTAAATAGAACTGAACTGTCCCGCGTCGAAACCCCGCGTTATATCTCCTAGCGGGTATATCTCGAAACTTCCGGCCGATTCCCGAACCATCGGGCAAAAGCCGCGATCTTTCGACGCGGGCGCTGCCCGCGTACGTCATCGACGTTCAGTCGGCTGGCTCATCGAAGCAGGCAGGGGCGGACTGGCCCAGCGTTCGTAACATTAATGACAGTGACCGATCATTTTATCTAGATCGTTATGCGAAATTATAATTACGCTAATGTTGTGGAAACTTTTAATGGCGACTATTTTAATGTCTCTTGTGGTAAAGTATTCCTGACAGTCGGTTTCTGTTAGCACTTTTGTATAGTTTGTCTTAAAACATGATAATAGACAAATTATTAATCAGTTTTATACAGATATGTCAGACTGTAGTAATTACAAAAATCTGCAGTTATACCCATATTTTATAAAATTCAAACACTCCACGAACTTAGGAGATTGGATATTGAAAGAAGAGCATATTGACAGTGGTTTTTTTTGGAAAACTTGACATTTGGAAAACGACGACATTCTCTATAAATGTTTCTTTTCTGACGAGGCCTGGTTTCGATCCCCTGAGAAGGCGAATAATCCAGTATGTTTTAGAGATCAATATTTTTTTAATGTTAAGTAACTGCCGAAAGATATTGGAATTATTTACATATTATGACACTTTATCAATTAGTTACATGACGACGAACTTATGGAAGGGTATTTTCAGCAACATAATGCTATAGCACAACACTTGTCAAACAATTACTTACTTGCAAGAATTATTTGACAGACGATTAGTGGATTTTCGTGTAAGGTCTCCACATCTTATCATTATTAGCAATTTTTTTATCCATCCATACATATTTGTGAAGCTATTGGAGATGTTTGTGCAAGGAAAACATTTGCAATAAAAATATTGTTTTAATTCCTGTGACTTTGTAACCTTGCTGCTCCACTGTTTTTTTACAAGGCCTTACAAAAATTACACTTAACTGCATGTTGCTCCACTTAGCGACATTTTGGACCACTCATTATTTAAATGCATATTTACGATAAAGATGTGATAAGAACTATAAGAAAACCAGTAAACACCAGAATATCAAAAAATAAACATAACTCGACGTATTCCAGTGGCTCTGACAAGGTCAGCAACCGCTAGATGTCGTTTCAGCAGCACACCACTAACGGAAGGTTCATTAAGCGCCATCTGACGACGAACAACAATGAAAGGGAGACTCTGCTTCTCTTCTCGCAAGGAGAAATACAGTGCTGAGTTTTTCCTGGTGATAAAGTAAGCCGAAGCACTGGTTTATTGTTGTTCGTCGTCAGATATATCATGCTGATGAGACACGATATTGTCGAAATCCATGATTTCTGATGACTTATAACAGTGACCTGAAATTATTCTCATTTATATTTGTGGTTCATTATTTTTGAAGCGCTTGTGAAATCTTTTTAGTTTTGTCATTTAATGCATGATGAAACCAAATGGAGTTAAGTGTCAAATATGCGTTAGCTACGTTATGTACTTCTGTAAGAACTACGCCATTCTTCAAGTTCATTTTTTTATTCTTTGCGCATTGATGCGTAATTTTGTTATGCACTAGTGCGAAAAAATTAAATTATAGAAACTGTCACGCATGCGTAAAGGCAGTGGCGGCTGGTGATAAAGGGCACAGGGGCACGTGCCCAGCCCAAATTTCAATTGAAAATATTTCTTTTGTGTTAATTTACTATAACTTACTGTTACAATAATATCAATTAATTGTATACGACAAACTATCCATATTCTAATTATTATTCCTTTTATACCACAAATAATGATTTTTATCACATATATATGACAGACTATCGATCGAGCACCGAGCCACCGTAGTCTGAATTCGCATCGAACCACCGTAGTCGCATTTCGCGCGCGTGGGCGGGCACACAGTATCTCAGCCCTCGTTTTTAATCGGGCTTTTTCGGTGACTGGTAATGCTTGGAGACAATTGCAGCAGACAGACATCGTTGAATCGTTCGAAAATCAGCTGAACGGGCCACACTTGTTGGGTGACCTTTTTTAGTGATTGTTTATTTTCTTCGCTGAGAAGTGTGTTTTTACTGTTTTTGGATTGTGAAACGTTTCAACATGAATTCGGTGGACTTTTTTATTGACTAATAAAGATATTACATACGAGATCCGAAAGCAAATTAAACGGTTCCGATACCCGATTTGATTATTTCCAAAACAGACGTAGGAAAATCGCGAAATTATTCACGAGATTTTAATAGTAGTGTCTACGACAGATTTAAGTGGTTATGTGTCCTAAAAGAAACAAACGGTTTTGTTTTATTTGTTTAGTGATGGGTGGCAACCAAAGTGCATGGACTCAAGAAGTGGTGAGTGATTTAAAACATTTAAATGAACGAGATAAGAAACATAGCTACAATGAAAAACATTTACATAACATCTTAGATTTTAGTGTGTTAGGAAAGGTAGACATAAGGCATCAGCTTGATAGTGCTTATCGCGAAAATATAAGACGTCACAATGAAAATGTGGATAAAAACAGACATATTTTAAACCAAATAATTAATTGTATTAAATTTTGTGAAACAAATCCGGGCCTTTAATGAAAAGGCGATTAACATTTCTGTGAACAATAAGAACAGGCGAGCTGATTTCCTCTACAACTAACGGTAAGATACCTATATCAAATTTTTCACACGTTGCCACCCATTATTTTAATATATTTAAGCCCTCAATATTCGTGAATATTATTTCAAAAAGCCACCAAATCCAAAAAATTATTCTTGTGAAAGTCTATATTTTTTGTATAAAAGAATGTTTCATTGAAATTCTGAAGTGTCAGTAAAACGCATGACCTTGAAAATTTTAAAAATTTTCGCCTGCGGCGCCATGTGGTAGCTAATAAGTAATCCTACTGATACACCCTGTGCCCGCCCATGTAACACACCCACGAGTCGCCACTGCGTAAAGGTACTACTTTAACGTGATTTTACTTTAATGTAATTTTCATTGCACAGAATTCGAGAAAAAAAAACTACTCGCATTTAAGAGAGAAGATGAAACGCCCCCAGGGTACCGGAACGAACTGCGCGTAGTTCGGGCCACTTTGCAGACCTAAGGACCGTTACGTATAAGAATGGAGAAGGAGAATCTTCCCCGATGGCTGTGTCAAGAAAGGGTAAGCGGTTCGCGTGTTGCCGCTACGATAACCAGCGTGTTCGGCAAACACGGAGCGCCGCTGCGAGCTATTTTCGTCTGCGCCGTCTTCGATTCCGTCTGATCCAGTAGTCCAGTAAATAAGCCGGAAAATACTGTAAAATCTGGAAAAGTTGATAAGCAGCTCCGATTTCAAAAATTTTTGTTTGTACGTGTTCTTTAGACCCTCAGGAACATTCATCACCACTAACATCTGTCTTGCTATGAAAAATGAAAAAATTATGGTAGTTTTCCCACCCCCAAAGCTTTCCCAATAGTAAAAGATATAAAACATTTTAAAAATTCAAAATTTCACCTCGGAAATCGTCTCTCGGGGGTTTTCGGGGTCGCTGATTACGAATCAAAAATCGAGTGAGGGTGGTTGCACTCCATTAAAACCACCCCTAGAAGTGACAGAGATAAAAAAAAATTAAATTCAAAATTTCACCTCGGAAATTGTCTCTCGGGGGTTTTCGGGGTCGCTAGTCAAGAATCTTAAGGTCAATTACAAAAATTTAAATGTCTAATGCGTCGAAACGAAACGTCTAATGAAACGAAAACGTCTTTTCGATAGCTGATTCCTTTGTAGCTGTAGGATTTTACTTTTAAGTACGAGGTTTTCGCCATGAAAACATCAATATTTATGTTTCAAAATTCCCCCTTCATCTGTACCATCCTCTACAGTTAGTACTTTGAAATTCCCTCTTCATCTGTTTACCTTCCTCTGCAGTCGGTAACGTAATTCTTGCTTATGAAAGGGGTGCTATATGCATACTTGCAACTACTTTTATACTTTCCCGCGGTATTATAGTATGCCTTTTTCCATTTCAATCTAGAGGGCCGGGGTTCAAATCCCGGCTCCGACCACTTTGGCACATCTATGTTTTTTTTTTCATATGTGCCTATCACTGTAAAGTAGCTCCTCGTCAGTATGGTGTAATGCTTACCGGTTGAATTGTTGTAATTAGACCTCGGATTCGTAATCAGCGACCACGAAAACCCCCGAGAGACGATTTCCGAGGTGAAATTTTGAATTTAACAATTTGGGGTGGTTTTAATGGGGTGCAACCACCCTCACTCGATTTTCATCTCGAATCAGCGACCCCGAAAACCCCCGAGAGACGATTTCCGAGGTGAAATTTTGAATTTTTAAAATGTTTTATCACTTTTACTATTGGGAAGCTTTGGGGGTGGGAAAACTACTATATTTTTTCGATTTTTCATAGCAAGGCATATGTTAGTGGTGATGAATGTTCCTGAGGGTCTAAAGAACACGTACAAACAAAAATTTTTAAAATCGGAGCTGCTTATCAACTTTTCCACATTTTCCGGCTTATTAATTGGACTACAGGGACAGACCCCTTGACTACACGGACGGCGCGAGGTAGGGGGCTAATGAGGATAATTGCTAACCCGAGGCGGAAACGATAATTCAGAACAAAGAAAGCGAATGCAAAATGTGCATGTATACAGTAGATGTGCATCACCGATTTTTATGGTTAATTTATCTCGTACTATATATTATTTGTTTGTGAATGTTGCCACCCTTACTTCCATTACGTTATGGCTAAATTCCTAAAAATAGATCTAGTAGATATATCACACTTTAAAATTAATTTTTATCAAGCTGGAATACAGTAACTTTTAAAACACATTTTTTGCAGCTACTGACGATCTAAAATACAGAACATATTTTTTCTGTACACTTTGCAATGTAATATTATTTGCTGATATCAAATATAAGGTTTATGTTGAAAATGCAGGTTTATGATTGTTATTTCCATAGCTTCATGTGTAGTTCTTTAAAAAAATATGGTAGATTAGGTACTATAGAAAACTAGGTGTCTATTTTTTCATAGGAATCATTTTGAATTTCTAAAGGTTCAGTTAATTAGATTGCATTATCGTGAAGCTTGTTGCATCTTCACTAACGCTGTATTTTTATTAATTTCAAGAATATCATGGAAACCATAAAAATATAGCACTTTAATTTTACGGATAAATAAAAGTTGAATGGTGAATTAATACAAAAATTATGTAGGTAAGTCAATTAGCAAAAAAAACTAAATAGAATAAATAAAATGATCTGTTGATGAAGTTTATTGATAATTTCGACCAGCAGGTGTGACTGAAACTGTAAATTTAAGTAATAAATTCAACAAATATATGCTTCAAATTTACACTAGTAAAATTAAGTACTTAAATTTACGTAGTAACTACTTAATTTTACTTTACTTATTTTTTTTACTTCTAGTTTATTCTGTCAATTAAGTGATATTGTTTTTCACTTTGTTATTTTTCTTGCACCTACCTAATTTTTTGTATCAAAACTGTCTCTTCGAGAAATCGAATTTTTTCGTCCAAAAAGTTTTTGGCACATTATTCAAGCATACAGGTTTATTTTGTTTTTGTGTTTGTTTCAATTTTTTAATACATTTTTATTTCATGGATCGTTTAAGCTTACTGTTTTAATGTATTTATTAATATAAGTGTTGAAAGTGTTACATTGCCCCATTATCCCCAAATTATTCTTCCCGGGATCCGACACTGATCCGATCATTCAATCTTCATTCTACCTCGAATCTGAGCTAGACTGAAACGCTGACAGGAGTTAAGATATCACACAAGTGATTCTTATTACCGTGTGATTAAACACGATTTAATCTTTACTGAAACATTTTCCTTATCAGTTTGTGTTGGCTGGTGAGTATTAACAGAATGCATGTGTGCAGTCTGGATGGATACTTTGTTTGATACATATTATATAACTGGAGTAGTATGTAGATATAAGTGAAGTAAAGTATCATAGTAATTGAAAAAAAAAAGCTACACAGAATTGTATACTAATTCTTTGACATTCCAAATTAACCAGATTATAATATCAAAACATAAGTTAACTAGCAATAGGTATTTATTAACTATGATGTTTTGCGATGTTCATTTTTTCTTCGATTTCTGTTGCAGCTATATAAACGATTTTTATTTTATTAAATCATTAATTTACTGATTTTTATTTTTTTAGACGGCATGTAACTATAAGGAAAATGAAAACTAATTTTTTCAACCAATTTTGGTGGCAAAAAATTCTTACGAACTGCCTAAGGAAAGTGCGATATGTGGAATTTAAAAATATATATA